>JAPYZA010005205.1:0-12473 GCA_030522685.1 Eupelmus azureus
TAGGCTAATAAAAAAATACACTGGTTCGAAGAAGATCGATGGAGTCTTTTTAATTTTGATAAAACAGCCTCGAACGATAGAAGCACTTCAACTATTAAATACTAATAGTGTTTATGTGTGCATGAGTATCTATTTATATATGTTGAATACTACCTACGTGTATGTAACAGAGGGGGGGGGGGGAGAAAGAGAAATAATTTGCATTAATTCATGTTTTATAGAGAGTAACGGAACTATGTTAGTTTATTAAAAAAATTAAAATTTAAAATTTTATAATAATTTAAAATTTTAATTTAAATTCAATTGAATTAACTTGCAATATTGACTGTCTCTTTTGTTACAGATGTTTCGTAATTTTTTTAATATAGATTTGTGTGAGCGACCGTTGAATATCTGGAATGCAATGTATCTGTATAAAATAAACAAGCAAGTTTCTGTTCTTGTTGCAACTGTACCAGATTCAGAATTTCCTTAACGACGAATGTGGGATACTCAGTCTATTCAGTATAATTTTTTTACTTTCATTTGTCATTTACAAATTACACGGAAAATAAGAAATTATTGGACATTGTTTATTTACCACGTATAGACTGTCGGTTGTGGCGATACTAGAGGAGATCGGTCCATAGTGCAGTTAGGGCGGGCAGCGGGTGATTAGTCTCTACGTGGATATATGGAATTGTATATTGTCACATAAATTTTCTATATAAATTTAAAATTTATAATTAATACTTACAAGAAGTCGATACGAAAAGTATTAGAAGTGTGGGTCAACCACTGTCAATGTGGTCATTCGCAAATCGTCCCAAATTCTTCGTTAGTACATACGAAGAATCTGGGACGCTCGATCTACTCGATCTAAATCGCCTTTTTTTAAGTCATCCCAGATTCTTCGTTTGTACTAACGAAGAACTTGGGATAGTCCATATACAACGTTAAAATCAACAATTTTCAAGTGATCCCAGAATCTTCGTATATCTAAACGAAGAATTTGGGATCGTCCGTATACTACGTTAAATTCACCAATTTTCAAGTTATCCCCGATTCTTCGTATATACCAACGAAGAATCTGGGATGATCAGTCTACTCAGGTTTAATAATCAATTTAATTATCATACATATAATTAATACGGTACATATAAAATGTATAAGACATTCTTTATTATCCACGTATAGACTGTCGGTTGTGGCGATACTAGAGGAGATCGGTCCATAGTGCAGTCAGGGCGGGCAGTGGGTGATAAGTCTCTACGCATATATATTCATTGGTATTTTTACATAGTACTTTTATATATAAATATTAAATTTACAATGTTCATGAAAGTGTGAACAACACTTACGAATATATTTTAAATTTTGTACTACAGACGGTCATCAATTCTTTCGAATGTATCCCCGATTCTTCGTTTTTCACAACGAAGAATATGGGATTATCACTCGAGTATAGGCTTTGGATCCTGGCGATATGAAAGGATATATGTTGCTAGTGCGGTCAGGGTAGGCAGTTGTGACAAGTCTGTACGTCAATATAATCACTTTTGTCAGTTATACTTTCGGTATACAATTAGTATTTTGTTTTTATATAGTTTTTTTATAATGAACTTGAACAATATAGAAAATGTTCAAAAATGGTATTCTCTTTTCGAATCGTCCCACATTCGTTGAATATTAAAATGTTTGAGGCAGAATCTAGTTATTTGCAAATAGAACTTCGTATTTTGCATATTTCTTTGTATATAATAATATATTTTACGGGTATTTTAAGAATTTACGGTAATGAAGGGTATGAAGACTATAAATTTTTGGAGATATTCGGCAGTACAACAATCACAGATATTTATTAACTTAATTATTATAGTTGTTTCTGGCAATGAGAAACTGTATTTGTTTTTTTTTTTAATATTTAAGATCATCGACAATTAGGAACTGTAAACATCTGTCATAATAATTATTAACAAAATTTCCCAATTTATTTTTTAAGTATTCCTTTCGAATTATATTACAATTAGAAAGTCTAAAAAATTTTGTCAATCGTATTTTTAAAACTTTATTTTTGATAGATATGGAATCAACTTTGTTTGGAATTGATGTATCTTCTTGAGTTACGTTTAACGATTGAGATGAGATATGTAGAAGACTGTTGTGTAATTGATCGCAATCTTGCAAAATGTCCTCGACGTTCATAGTCCTTCAACCTGTAAAGGAAATGGTTAAAAACGATTGTTATTAACTATTCCATAAAACGATGTATAATTTATATATTACATTAGTACGTAGAAGTTGAATCTTATTAAAACAATTTTTGATGCAATCGACTACATTGTGATCTAATGCATTTATTTCGTTCACTGATTTATGTAATACACTACAGTAGTGTATTATTGTCGTTGGCATTCTTTCAAATAATTCGTACTTCAAAATGCTATTACGAAGTTCGCCGTAATTGTCGATATCATATTTTGCTATTTCTAATTTAATTTTAGTTCTCAATTTGTTTTTTAGTGACTTAATGCCATCGTGTACATTGGAGTATTATTTGATTATTATTGGAGTATTATTGGAGTATTATTGGAGTATTTATTTGATTTCAAAATCGTACGGAAAAATATATTTTTAAAATAATTTATATGCTATTTTTGGATTGATAATAGATCATGAGGCTCCTGAATCAATAAGTATTTTTAATGGTGGATTTATAGGTATAAAGCGTGGTAAGTTAGGTGAATCTCCAATGTATTTATATTTATTATTTCTCTTTGATTTGATCTAAGTCATAGAGAAAATTATGAGGATTATTAATTTCTTCGTTTTCATTTTAAATAACTTTTTCATTTATAAAATTCGGCTTTTCTTCATAATTTGCTTCATTTTCTTGTTCCTCTTGACAATGTGATTCTTCAAAAGTAAAATTTGGAAGTACGGTGCTTTTAAAAAAATTAGCCCCACTTGACGTAAAATTATTTGACGACGCAAAATTCTTTGTTCTATTGACGGGATTACTTACGTTTGGTTTACTACTATTTCTAGTATTAATCGACATCGGTGTAGGTTGGTAATTTTGTTTCCTGGAGATTTAAATTTATTATTTTTTGATTTTCCGGCTGTATTAAAAATATTTGGTTTTGGTTTATTTTCGCATTGTCTCATAAAAGTAAGGAAATTCGCTTGTTGTTCATGATTGTCATATCTTCTACATTTTGTTAAACATTCTTCAATGTCATTTAATTCGAAATGCATTAAATGTCTATGATAAGGTTCTTTAATTCCTGTTACGGATGCATACATCCTAGTTTAGCTATCGATAAATTATCGGGATTCAGAGCAACGCAGATTATCTCAATATAGCAGTATATAACTCGGTTAGCAACACCCACGTGCATACGCAGAATACAGCTACTATACGCGACTAGCTGACGCGCCTAAAATGCGTTTCACCTAGCAACCCAAAATCGCGTGCGAACTTCAGCACGTGGCTTGTCTCCAAGCGAGCGCCCGCGTGCACTCCCACCTTTTCTATCGAATCGCGGGAACGAAAGACCACGAAGCATCGGACATAAATAGGACGCGCAGCCCCGCCTCGTGGTCAGACGCAGGCAGTACTCCAACCAGGCACGAGAGGACTATCAGGAGAGAGAGACAAGGAGACACCTGCGAATCACACTCACTGTTGAGCCAACTTTTAGCATTCAATCGATCCGCACGTCACCGCGACCCGTGCATTAGCCTGAGTCTAGCGAATAAGTATATGCGATCTCTCTTCCGACCTTGTCTTCAATTCAGGATAAACCTAGCAATAAACCTAACACTCTTGAATGATTTTGCACTTACATTCTCCGGACAAGCTTTCGTAACCGCGGAATTAGCGATCAAATAGCCGATACCGGACATAATAGTTCTGGCTCTAAAACACATTAATATGGCACTCATGGCATCCCGAGATACCCCAAATACGGAAGTGCGAAAATGACTCTTAATCACTAAAGAAAGTATGTTGAAACAATTAAGCAGCAATGGGATAAATGATAAACTGATAGATAAATTCGAATCGACGGAAATAAGCGACCGTTTCGGAGCAAAAACACGACGCTCGGCTGAAAGTAAAAACGGACAATCTCCAAATACCCCATTTCAGTAAATCGCCAAGTCGCGAGCAAACCAGAGACCCGTGGTCGGAGCTAAAATACGGAAGAACCAAGGTAAAATCCGAAACATACTCGACACCTAGTATCGGGTCTCAAAAATCCTTAACATCACCGAATCTTCAAAATACCCACGCATTTGACCCAATTGCTTTTGATGTGACGCGTCCGCGAGACGAGTGGGTCAATTTTTCCGATACGAATATAAATGAAGATGCAAAATTCGAGGATAGTTTTCGCAACCCGTTTAAGAGAGCGCCTATCGACAGCACGTAATGGGACGGCCTTCCTTATATTAACGATATTCAGCCCGATCGAAACGCATGGGAAAGTCCGAGAAGACCAACATATCGATCCGACAGATCACCTGCACGTGTTCGTTTTATGGGGCAATCTAGAACGGGAATCGGAAATGCTTATGCGCAAAACGCGGGATGGTCATTCGCTCTACAACAGACCATCAATAATATACCGCCATTCGACGGAAATGCGGGGCTGCTCCCACTTTTCTGTAAATCAGGGCGCGACATCCTTTCAGCCTATGGCCCTAACGCCGAATGTTGGATTCTACCAACATTAGCCTCAAAACTCAGGGGTCGCGTAGCCGAGGGGTATCGAAAGCCTACTAGCAGAATTATAATCACGCACATTAAAAAGGTAGTACGACAAAATCCTGGGGAAAGTGTCGCAGATTACGGTGAGTGAGTCCAGATCTTACATAACCGCTTATAAAGTGCTTATGACTTAGACCGTGATCTCCAAGAGTGGGGGAGGAAGGCGTATAAAATCCGCGCGGACAAAGAAGCTTTGGAGCAATTTTTGTTTGGTTAGAGTGGTTCACTAGAGTATCAGGTTCGATCGAAAAATTCGGTCACATTTGCATCTGTTACAACCAAAGCGGTTACCTTTGAAGACAAGACTTACGCGCGTAGGGTAAATAATACATTACCTCAAAATTATCACTCTAGTGGATCGGCCACTCCTGTATGGGTAGAAGAGCTTTTATGACGATTAGACTTGAATTCTCGCCTTAAGGACAAGGAAGCGAACCTGCCTGTTGCACGTCGAACATCCCGGCGGTGAATTCAGCCGCGATTCGCTTGGACCCTGCCGCCGAAGTATGTGGTTATTGTAGACCTAGTGGTCATTTGGAGGACCAAAGTAAGAAAAAGAAAATTGACATTAAACTATGCGGATATTGCGATATGCGCGGCCACTATTACGATGAGTGCTGTGCTCTAGAAAATGCAATAAGGAAAGGAAAGGTTAACCAAAGGAAGCTCGAACAGGCGGGAGACTAGAGACAGTCCACAACGCCGCCAGTGGTATACACTCCTTACCCGGTGCAGCCCATAACTGCACCTGCACTCCAGTAGATCGTAGGGAATATAGTAATGCTCGTAAGACTGACAACAGACGACCAAACAATAATAATAATAATAATAATAATAATAATAATAATAATAATAATAATAATAATAATAATAACAATAATCGGTATAATGGCGGTGGTAACTATGTCGGAAATCACAATAATGGAAATCGAGAACACGGAAATTTCAACAATAGTAGGCCGTATAGTAGAAACCCTACAGAGAACCAAAATTATGATAATGGCCGAAATAATTACTGGTTCAATAATAATAACAGAAATGATAACAGGGAAGACCGAAACTTTAACGATCGCAACAGGGGCAGAAATTATAACACGAAGAGAAATAACGATCGAAACGACTATAGAGACAACCAGGACAGAGGAAGACAGGACAATAATCACCCACTGAACACGTGGCAGCAGGGCCGTTCTTTCGAAAATTCTTTAAACTCGCAGGATGCTCAGCGTCAACCTGCGACGTCGAGCACCCAGCCACTCCGGCTTTTAAACCGAAATTAGAACCATTAAAGAGTTATAAAATTAGGTTTGCGGGAGTAGGACGAAGGCCCCCGATAGTCGACCTGGAAAGTTCGAATTTAAGAGGTAGAAAGAGCAGATTTTATGCCGACACTGGGGCGGAATTGTCGGTAATAAAGCTAAGTTGTGTAGATGTTAATACACTAATAGATACGTATCATATTGTGACAATTAATGGGGTAACCTCTGGCGACTGCATAACGCTAGGTAGGGTCGATTTAAATTTAAGTGGGCTGTAATGCGAGGTACATATTGTACCGGATAATTTTCCTATAGATACCGACGGATTGCTCGGATGGGAGGTTTTTGTAAAATATGGCGAACAAATTAATGCCGCGCAAAAGTGTTTAGAGTTTTGTCGATTGATTGTACCGTTTGTCCAGGACGAATGTTTTGTTATCCCGCCTCATACGAGACAAGTTATTTATGCGCGCGTTAAGAATAATGAAGAAGTAGGGTACGAACCGCTCCAACAGATGGGATCGGGAGTTTATTTGGAAGTTTCGTGGCAGAAAATCGGGACGGAAGGGCCTATGCCCTATGTTTAAATACTAATGACGAAGAAATAGTTGTTAATCCACCGGAGGTAGAGTTAGAGCCGTGTGAAACTATGCCGGAGAAAGATGAAGTATTTGACGCTTAAGAGGAAAATACAGTTGAAAGAGTTAATGTATTGAGAATTTTCAGTGAGGAAACTGTCGGTAGAGCAGAACTACTGTTTAACGAACTTGATTCACGTACGTTAGAAAAATTAAATGAGAAAGAAATCGCGCATGTTAAGGAATTAATTAGTGAACGCCCACATTTATTCGGTCTGCCGGAAGAAAAACTGAAAGCCACGCATTTAGTAGAACATAGTATTGAGACCACTACAGATGTCACGTGTTAAGAGATACAGACACTCGCCCGTCATAAAAGACGAAATACAGCGTCAAATTTCGGAGTTATTAGAAGGAGGCACAATTAAGCCACCTGACAGCCCATATTCTAGCCCTATGTGGATAGTGCCGAAGAAGCCCGACAAATTTAGAAATAAGAGGTAGAGGTTAGTTACAGATTTTCGTCAGTTAAATGAGATAACAGTCGGCAATAGTTATCCGCTGCCCATAGCACCAGATATTATAGACAACGTAGCTTCAGCAAATTATATAACCACCATCGATCTCAAAACCGGGTTTTACCAGATCAATATGAATCGCGAAAA
Source organism: Eupelmus azureus (assembly GCA_030522685.1). Classification (NCBI taxonomy): domain Eukaryota; kingdom Metazoa; phylum Arthropoda; class Insecta; order Hymenoptera; family Eupelmidae; genus Eupelmus; species Eupelmus azureus. Next base: position 7,256 of record JAPYZA010005205.1, read on the forward strand.
AAGTCAAACAATTTCTGGGTCTAGTTAGCTATTATAGACAATTCGTCAAAAATTTTGCAAAGATAGCAATGCCATTATCAAAGCTTTTACGGCAAAATCAGAACTTTGAATAGGACGAAGAGCAACAGCAAGCATTCGAACAATTGCGTGAAGCACTGTACAGCGAGCCTGTCATGACCGCGACAGATTGTAATAAATAGTTCATAGTAACGACGGTTGCGTCGGATTACGCGATCGGGGAAATTCTCAGTCAGGGAACCGTAGGTAGCGACCAACCATGTGCATATGCTTCTAGATGTTTGAGAGGGTCCGAATTGAGATATTCTACGTACGACAGAGTTACTCGCTGTCATTTTCGCGCGAGATCAGTTTCGCCACTTTCTCTATGGTAGGAAATTCGCGGTAGTCAAAGATCACGAGCCACTTAAGCATTTCCACAATACCAAGAAACCTGATCTACGTTTTAATGGTCTCAAGGCTCAACTGCGCGGATACGAATTCGACGTAGTATATCGTCCCCGACCGAGAAATGCACATGCTGACGCATTGTCTCGAAATCCGATTCTAAAAGAAGGCGAGGAAAATCCTGAACGTTCGAAAGCAGAGTTATATGATCTTGCTGACAGGCACGAAAAGGAAGACAATTACGTAGAAGACGAGCCGCCTTTACGAATCTTATATTTCACTCGAGGATGAATGGAGTGGAGATTCAAGAATTCAGGAAAGGAGAAAGCGGAAATATACCAAGCGTCTTGAGAAAAAAAGCAGCGATCGATACCCTATAGCACAGAAAATACCCGAAACGATAGTTGACATGGAAGTAGAACCCGTACTAAGTCAAGCAGGGACAGATAAACCGCTTGCCTACCTATGTAAAAGTGACAATATGCGATAAGAAATCCGCGCGGCGAGCACACCAAAGAAAGAATTTGAAGGAGTAGAATTTAGGAGAAAGGATAGTCCGATTCATAAGCACACTCTACATAAAACACAGTTGTTTGGGCAAACCCCTGAAGACGTCGATAACCATGGCGAATGGCGATACCAGTCTGGGAAATTCATGAGGCGACGAATCATTATTTGGGAACGAAGACAACCCCAAGGAAGCATCTACACGAAAGGAAGGTGCCCCAGATACTCGCGTATATCAAGATAATGGACCGAAGACACCGCATAAAGGAAAAACGAGATCAATTATTGATGTTTTAACACCCACGTCCGAACAACTTGTAAAAATACCCCTGAGAAATTGGTCCTCCATATTTGAAATTACCTTCACGTTCACTCCTGCGTTTAGCTCTTCGTTACATGATCTGCGTAATACGTTACCTAAGTCTGATGAGAAAAAGAAAGTCCGATTTACAGTCGACGTAGAGGAGCAACAGCATCAGGGAAAATCGGGTTTACTAATAAATATATGGGAGGACAACAATCAAATTAAAGAGACTAACGATAAAACTAAGAGCAACATTACATCGGAATCAGACAGTAGCGAGGAAAGTTATCCGCATGCAGCATACGATCGTGTGTCGTCACAGGACTCGGGCCAGGAGCTGGGAAGGAGTCCACGCGCTTAAAAATCCCGTAAAGATTATTATTGTATTACACCAGCCATAACTAGCGATGACAGTACGGGCCCTTGTGATGCACATACAAAGACAAGTCTGCCATAAGAACTATCCCCCTTTCATCGAGTGATGATACAAACGAAGAGTTGGCGAAAAAATCTAAGAATAATAAAAGCTCCACGCACCTGGCATCGGAGCCAATGGAAATAAGACCTGCTGTAATCCCGGAAGGAGAAACATTCGGAGAGGAACCTCTCACCTCAGAGCAAATTGATGAAATAATAAGCAAGTAGTGCGTGTATACGGTGCATAAACAATGTGCACAGATCGAATTGCAATTATATCATGATGAAGATATCCCGAGTCATCCGAGGGGGAACTGTCTGTTCTACTCATTAATAAAATTATTAGGTCTAAAGATTACAGCAAGCGAATTACGGACGGAATTATAACATCATCCCTCATTAGCAAATTGTGGAAATCCCGAGAGGCATGTAAAATTTTACCATCGTAAACCTAATATGGCGACGGAGATTGCATTTACGTATTTGCGCAGAAATATAACCATAATGTTTGCGTACATTTCCATTGTGAAATAGTATATTATGCAACAAGAATATTTTTTCACGAGGCTACGTTTACTGCCCGAGCGAAGTATTCTGCATGTCGCGATCGGTAGGAGAAGTAGTCGTGACGGAATGTAGAGGTGCATAAAGTTATTCGAAATAATATTAAAAGACCACATCGATAATAAACCATCGCGACCGGATATAACAAAAACCGTAAGAATGCTCCGAGCACTCCTGGACAAGTTCAAAATAAAGTCTGCAGGTATTATCCGAGATTTAGCAATGCTCTCGCTTGCCAATTAGAATCACTTACTAGAACAAGTTAATAGATTATTTAAGACAGGTTTCCGTGGCATTTTTCAAAAATAATTTATTCGTCCCGCGCGCTGAATACAGATATTGATTGATTAAGGAATTTCACGAATCCTCCAGAGGCGGTCATAAGGGCATCACGAAGACATATGATCGAATAGCAAGCGAATATTATTGGCAGAATATGCAAGCGGACGTAAGACAATCTCTTCGTGGCTGTTCAGGTTTTCAAGCTCAAAAATTAGTCAGGGTCAAAACAAGGCTACCTATGCTTATAACAGATACGGGCTCAGTTCCGTTTGAGAAAATCTCAATGGATTTCTTTGGGCCCCTGTTGGAAACAAAAGGCGAAAATATGTATATCATTACGGTTCAAGACAATTTCAGTAAGTTTTGCGTGTTAGCACCGGTTCCACGAGCGAATGCACAAGAAGTCGCATGCGCTTTAATCGAGAAATTTATCTGCTACTTCAGATCCCCCCTAACAATTATAACAGATCAAGGAGCACACTTTATGAACCGAACCTTAGAGCAACTGGCAAAAATCTTTAGAATTAACAAATATTATTAAATGATTTTTAGAAGAGTGTATAGAATGGGATCAATTAGTACCACTTGCACAGCATGCATATAATTCAACAGAGCACGAACGATTGGGTTACTCTCCGTACGAGGTAGTCTGTGGTAGACGCGCGCGAACACCTTCCAGCTTTCCCCCGCGAGAACAGCTGATTACGCGGACGCAACAGCAGCAATAAGCCAGTTGTGCACACTAGCAGCCATGAATCTCGTTCGAGCAAAGTTTCGCTCAAAAGAATACTATGACCGGACGTTGAATGTGCAACATTTTAGGGAAGCTGAAATGGTATATGTACTAAAAGAACCCAAGCACGGAAAATTTGACGCTGAGTATGTAGGGCCATGCGAAATAATAGGTATAAATTACGACACGCATAACGTCGAAATTCAAAAAGGGAAACGTAGTCGGGTAGTTCAAGTTGATAAAATTAAGCGAGCCATAAAAGGAACAGGCCTAAATATACCTCTTCCCTCACCCCCTCCGGAATCACCGCACGTTGAAGAAAAAAAGTCATTGTCATAGACAAAAAAAAACATTTTTCCATTCGTCGAGTGCTCATTAAAAATGTTATACGTGATATGGTAGCCATTTAAATATAATAAATAAATAACGAGTAAATACACCGTTATCACAAACTTATTATCTAAAAGAGTAGTCAAAAAAAGCATGGTAAGACATTCTATTAAATATTAATCAATGGTTTCTATAATATTTTAAGCAAATTAGTACATATATAGATGAGGAGTATTATAATTTTTTCCACAGCTAACGGACGCCGTAGCCGCGCGAAATTTTGCGCTGATGCCCCCAATTGTTGTTTTATTTTTACTATCAATATCCAGCAAACAATGAGTAATTTAAGAATTATGACATGCAATAATTGATATGTTCATATATAATCTATTAAAACAAGATAATTAAATAATTGTAAATGATTTGATAATCAAAATAAATAACTTTTAATTTAATAAGTTATAATCGATAATTTAAGATAGTCATGTAAGCAAATAATGAATCAAAGATATAAATAATGGGAAACGGGTAATAGAACGGTAAATAAAACTCAAAACACAAGAATTTCGTATAAAGCAGTAATTAATTCAAGCAAGAAAAGTGTTACGTACTCGTCAAGCGAGTACGTAAACTTAAGAATCTTTATTTATACTCGCCCAGCAGAGTACTGGTGTCACGTCCAACAACTCTCTCTCTTTCTTTCTTGCTTTTTCTTATCCTCTTGCTCTCTCTAACGCGGGGGGGGGGGGGTTGTGCCGAGGGGAATTAATAGAGAGATAGATTTGATATATGGAATAATATCTGTGACATGCGAATTAATGAAATTCTTACCTGGTTTTCGGTAGTGCGTGGCCCTTAGCTGCGCAGCGGACCTCATCTGTACTTTGAGTATATTTATGTGGGAATATGTGGTATATATATATTTATATAGATAGTTTCTGGTCCGTAACATGATGTATTCCCTTTTTTTATATAAAGTCCGTATCTCCTTTTTTTCCTTTTATAATTAATTAATATTTTATTGGTCCGATTGTTGGTTCCTTTTTTTGGCTTGTTTGGTCCAAGAATAACCCAAAACACTTTGTATGTCGATTTTTCTTTAATAATACTTTATTGAATCTTGTTGGACCAAGCTTTGTTCTAAATGCACAAGTTAAATGACACAGTCCGAGCTTTATAAATTTTCTGTATATTTCTTTTATCAAATATTAAAATTAAAAAAAATAGCTATTAAACAGCCAATATTTTTCCGGACCTCCATCTTGGGCACTGCGCGTTGATAAAAATTGATTTCAAAGTTGTAGAGTTTTAATGAGACTCAAACTGAGGCGGCGATCAGACTGCCGAGGGGCCCTCCCGAGGTTTCAATCATTACCTCGGTTGCACTCCCTCCACCGGGGCGGTGAGCGCCTCACGTTTACCTCCACCATAACTTCAAATGCGCACTCAGCTTCTAGCTTCAACGCTTCGCCTGTGCTCTCTTGCCTGTGAAGTGTTGTGGCTAGCTGCTATCGCGCATTCCTGCACGTGAGCCTTGCTACTCGATACTTTTCCAACGACGAAGTTCGACCTTGGAAAAGTACCGAGCTGCAACTGAGCACTCGTGCATTCATGCTAACTTACGTGTGGCTCTAAAAAATTATATTTCTTGTGAGCCAGCACGTAACATCCTCCCC
>JAPYZA010005206.1:0-13078 GCA_030522685.1 Eupelmus azureus
CTGAATCGTTATTGTACGAGCCTTTATTAAGGAGAAGAAAGAAAAGTTATAGAATTAGTCTAGTGAGAACCTTTCGATTATTTTAATGTGCTAATAATTTGATATTTTTTATGAAATGCAAGTATTAGTAATTTTTTAAAAGTTTGGATAAAAATGTTTGCATTTCACACGCGATAAAAAATTCGATTGTAATTAATATTAAACATTATTTACTTTTTTTTCACTGTTTAATTAATAAAGTTTAGTTTATTTAATTTATTCAGTTTTATAAGTAAAGAAGTAGAAAAATAAGAATGAAATAAAATTTAAAAAATTCCGCTCAAAAATAGATGAACAATAAACTCACCATCTACTTCGGCGCTGTCATGACGCTGTCGCTCGTCGGCGCCCGAATCTTCATCCTCCTGTTGCTGCTGGTGCTGGCCAGCCGCGCCAGCCGCGGAATTACGTCCTGGCCTCTCGAGGGTCGTTAGATCGCTGCCCGCGTCGTTGTCACTGTCGTAGAATGAATCTGAAGACGGTTGCTCCTGCTATTTAAACGAAAAACATCGTTTATTTAGTTAGACTGTTGCGAGACAACTTTTTAATTCAAATAAATAAATAAAACAAGATCCATAAAGGTATTATAATTGAAAAAAAGGGCTGATTTACTTTTTGAAATATTAACGCTATGAGAAAATCAATATTGATAAATTCTATTGCTTAATGAACTCATAAGAAACAAATTAGAAGCAAATCGTTTCCAACTTGGTAGAAATTAAAATCTACATTGTAACACGCTTGCCGTAAGATTTATAAGCTATATGAAATGAATTAGGAAAGGCTGGGGCGGTATATAAAAGCGAAGAAAATTGATTACCGCATTGCCGGAGGCGTCCGTTCTGATAGACAGTGAGCTGGCCGAGCGCGGCATGTCCTGAACGCTCAGCGTTTCCACCTCTTGTAGCCACTCGTCGACGTTTACTGAATGCAAAAAGGAATATACGTGAATAGAAACTTTCTTTTTTATTATTAAGGTGATTAGGTTTTTTAAGTAGATGCGGTATACGAACCTCCGCCTTTTCGTAGACACTCTATTCGCGCCTCAGCCTTCATTTTTGCAGTCTGAAAATGGAGGTTGATTATCGGAAAGCTGATTGATTAAAAAGATAAGTAATTTACTTTCTGTAATGTGCCATTGCGTACCTCGGCTTTTCGCATCGTCTGTTTCAACTCGTCGATCTTTGTTTCCAGATCAGGCCCATTTGGATCATTAGGATCGGTCTGCGTAAAAGGATTTAACATTTTAAATATTTCACTGCACTAAGTTTTGAATACGGTATAATAACGTCATATTTAATATTCTACTTAAAATAATAAAAGATTTTAAAATGAGAAAATCTTTAAAAGTCATTACAAAAACTAAGACTTTTTTCTGATTCATTTATCATAAATTCTTGTCAGAAGTATTTTAACATCATAATCAATGAAGAAATATTTAATTTACTTATATTATAAAAATAATAAAAGAATAATGACTTCATATCAGTTACTCTTGACAATTAATTAATTCAACTTTATCTGATCTGAGCTACTTTACTTGCATATCAATAAATCTGCAGCTACTGTACTCAAAGGTTTATCTCATACCTTTTGACCGGAGTCGCGCAGCTGCTGAAACGCGATTAATTTTCTATTGCTTTCTCTGTAAGTGTTGATTTCGCGGGCGATCCTCGTGGCCCAGCGACGCGCCTCCTTGCTCAGTGTCTGTGCTGCCGCATGATCCACTGTTATCCTGTATAATCAATCGTTCAAATAATAAAGATTACTATTGAAGATGGCTAAAATGTTTTAAAAGTATTGATAATTGTTCTCAAAATAATTTTTTTTACAAATGATGTGTGATGATTTTATAAATTATATTTTAAAAGGAAATGGATTGTTGCATACAAAAATGTAGAATAAATAATGTTGGTGACAAAAAAAAATATAAAATTAAAATATGCTTCATTTGAAAGAAATGTGTAACCTTCTTATCTGAATAAAAAAGACTAATCAGCCTCAAAGCTGTTGAATATGTTTATTGATTAAGTATTCAGTTAGAAAAAATTAATAATACAGTCAAATTAATCGCTCTAAAAAAATTTCTTAAAACTCGTTTCACTTTCAAGTTGCAACCCTCCCCTTCTCCATTTCCCCAACGCAAAAAAAAACCTAATTGCGCAAAGTGCAAAGGTTAGGCCCCGCTCAGCCCTCTATACTCACCTATCGACCTGATCGTTATCGCAGGGCTCGTAGTCGTACTGTATGTGCTGCTTGAGGACCGGATAGTAGAGGCAGCAGCACTGCAAGTTGTACTCCCGCGTGAGCTGCAACAGACGGCCAGACCGACGTCAGGCATCCACGTATACACATCCTCACGCTGCTACGCGTTTGGCATCCAGCCGAGAGATATGCGACCTGCCGCGGAATCGAACCGCGCCGCAGCAGCCGCGGAAGGAGAGCGAAATAAAAAACGAGCGCGCGCGCTTCGATTTTCGGGCTTTTTCCGTCGCGGCATGAAAAATTGCCCGGCACTTCTCCAGAGATTTTCATTGCCGTTTACGGTGACCTTAATTGGTTGAATGGTCGAATTTTTCATTTCGCCGAGTGTAATGGGGATTATTGAAGTTGTACGGCGAGGAGCGCGTCGAGCGCTGCGTGTCTGACCTATTTCGGCTCTGATCTACTTGCAGTTTATAGCGTCGTTTTGTTGTCGAGGTAGCTACAGCGCGTGCAATAATAATTATACCGGTAAATTGAATCTGAGAGCGCCAAGTGTCTAGTCGTCGATCGAAGAGGAGGCTATTGTTGACGTAAAAAATTTTATTTCCGGCTTTAAGTACTTGCGCTTAGCTTCGAGTTTGCGTGGGTTAAAATAGTTTTATTATAATTTTAAAACCAAACATTTTATAAAACTGTACAAATTTTCGAAATTTTACTGAATTTTGGAGCATTAAAAAAATTATGGCTGACCTAGTTTAGCCCGTAACAATTAATCCCATAGCATCTCAATTTAGCGCCATAGCGTTTCGGAAGCATCTAATTAGCGGCTGAGCCGGTCTAAGGTGCTCAAAGACAATTTACTATGCGTCATACGGGCTTTAAGGGAAGCTTGTATTTGTCTCACGTTTGCATCTTAGATTAGCCCGATCGCTCTAATGTGCCGCTTCCCTTTTGTAGTCCAAGGCTCAGGCCCGTAAACAACATTTTTATTCATTAAAGTGATGCAAGTGTCAAGATAATTAACATTTTTGGCTTGTCAAAGAAGTAGATTCGAAACGATGCCTAAATTACTTGATTTTTAGAATGTGAAATTGGTATTAAATTTGAAAGATTGAAACAGTGTACATGTGCCACTATTTATGTTTTGAAATTAACGAATTAATTGTTTCGGAGAATTGATTATTAGCCGGTGATTTGGTATTGATGTGAATTAGTTACATCTTCATATTATCGTTCCAATTAGTTAATTAATGAAATGCAAGAGAATATCCCAATCATCATAAATAATTTCAATTCACGAACAACTAATTCTATTTATTTAATGTATTATTGTATAATACAATAATATTAAAGAAACAAGCCAATTAAAAAATAGGTGCGCAAAATTTTGTTTCGTCTCATATGTACACGTGTATATGCTCGCCGTAAATTCAGTTTTCATCCGGTACTACATATTTCTCTTTTTAATAACGAGCGTTTTATTAACAGCATCGGCCGCGGCTCCTTCCGGCCTTTAATAATTCTCGGTAAAAGCGCGAACTTAAGCTACATATAAGTCACCTGCTGCGCCTGGTCACGAATCTTGCCGAAACTATGTTGCATGGCACTGCAGGTGAGAAGTTCCGTTCGCCCCATCAGCGATAGATATTCGGCCACCTTATCGTAAACCCCCTGCTCCATGTTCTGCGGATAGAGAAAAAGTGATTGGTAAATGTATAGATTTTTATGCGAGGTGAGGATTTTTTATATTGATATTTATAGGGATGGCTTTGTAAACATGTGTTTTTTTTCAAAAATTTTTAATGCTTAAAAGTAGTGTAATATTCTTACGAATAAGAAAATAAATTTAGATTTAATTAAAGTTGAAACTCACTTGCATTGTTTGCTGTAGGTCGATTACGAAGTACCTATTTTGATGGGCGTTAGCAGCGGCGAGCGCGAGCAGGTAGTCGTTTCGCGCACCTGTCGACTTTTCCTCCAGCGCGTCTCTTTTTGAGCTCACCTTTAATCAATTCAATTAACCGTTTTTTTTTGTTGGTAATTCTTTTACCTACAAGCTCTAAATACTAAAAAAAAAATCGTTTGAAAATTCATTTTAAAATTTTAAAATTATTTCTGTTTAAATTTAAAAAAATTTTCAACAAATAAACGAAAGAATTATGGAAAGCTAAAGCTATGTTTGTATACTTGCAAAGCTGAAACTCTTGGATTTTTGCATTTCTTGAATTTTTTAAGCTAATCCAAGATAAATTTACCCAGCACTATAGGTCGAAGGTTACTTTTTCTGAGAGTTTCCTAAAGCTGAGCTTTTCGGAAACCCGAAGTATTTTTTGCTAAACCACATTTTCGAGATAGCCTTCTAAAAGTAGCAAGAGAATTACCGAAGCATTTACTTGTATTTTACTGCTTACTTTTGTAAATCAAATATAAAATTTAAATTAAATTGAAAATAATAATAAACATAGATTTATTCAAATATTTTTAGTTTAATAAAAAAAAATCCTAAAAATTCGAATTTTTCTATAATTTACAGAAGTATTAAAAGTGCGATCGCACGCAATCTAATCTTCCTTGATCCCTGACTTCTTTCTCGTATGATAGTTTTTTTCAGAATAACTAAGTTGATCACAATTTGAGCATCATAAATATGTATTAAATGACCGTCATACCTTTGCGCTGTTCTTCTGCAAGGACGTTATCGATTGGAAGAACGAGCCCTTCTTCTTCTTCAGCCTGTAATTGGAAATGTGGAAAGCAATGATTCGCAAGGATACTCTTTTCTTTTGCAATTAATTTGAAAGTGTACAAGCGCCGCTCGCTCATTTATTTATGGCGTCCTTAATTAACTAACTACGTGCCGCTGCAGCGGGTAGGTATTAGGATTAAAAATTTTATACTGGTAATCAAGGCTGACCGTGTGTCGGACAACTTCTTTTTATATTAATTTCAAAGTTTTTATCTTTCCGACCGCGGGGATAGAGTGCGGAAAGAGAAAAGTCGTGAAAACAAAAGTTTGACTGGGGCTAAATTTTTTAATGGCTGAGTAGCTGGAACATATACTTTTTTAAAAGTGGATCTTGTTTATACAACAAAATTTTCGTTAAATTTGATATTGTGAATTTACAGAGAGTTTGAGTATCAATATTGTTTCATCAGAAATGATGTTAAAACGTGAAATTCTGAATTTTTTCAATGTACGAGGGCTTAAAAAATCCGATATTGTTTGTACAAGTATTTATACTTTATGAAATCATTTTTATTCTTTCCATTACGCGGATTTTCGCAAACATTACTTCTGAATTGAAATTTAAAAAAAGGCGCAAAGCACTCAGACAATAATCAGAGCTAACTAATAATGCATCGCTTACTTCTCTTCGATGTCCTTCGCTTTGTCGCGCACATCGTGGGCGCTGTGTTCCTCGTCAAAGTACAGTTTCTTCGTTTTATCGACCTCCTGCACGCAGGTCTGCAGCTCCTTTTGTACTACCATCAACTGGTCGACTGCCTGCAACGATATTTCCGCAATTTCGTTATTCATATTTATTATTAAAAACTCGCGCGGATCCCCGAAATACTCGCTGATTTTTATTATTTACAACCGATTTCGAATATAGAAAGCTGCGCGCGGAATGTACAATGTACGTTTTTATAATAACTGCCCCGAAATGATGGAAGATATTTTTTGTAATAAAACATGCGTTCGGATAAACCATTCCGTTATCTATATATATACACACATATATATATATCAGTTTTCAACGAAAACATACGAAAATTCAATTAAAAAGTCGATTTTGGGGTTTTGTTGATACTATATGTTTTTCATCGAATGGAGTGTAATTTTTTATTACATCACAGTTTTTAACAGCAATACTAAAATTGAATTAATATTTTTGTTTTCACAACTTTATTTAAAAAAAACATTATTCAGTTAAAATTAATTTGAAAAAAGTTAACTGTTGAGATTTTGATGGATGAACAAGCAAACTCTGAATGTTATTCGATATTATTAGCGTCTGCAAAAAAAAGAGAAGCAGCGTTAAAACGATGGAAACGCACGAAATAATATCATATTCTCATACAGCAATATTGATATTTCCACAAATTGTATTTTGCCACGCTTTCATACTGATCATTTTTCATTGTAAACGACTTTACAGTTATATACTTAGATACTAAAGAAAAGCCGAAATGTAAGGAATAACCGCAAACACTGCTTTTTTAACATAAGTCGTACGAACCTTTTTGGCAATTTGGACCTTGTGCATCTTCAAGCTTTTCGCTTCGTCGGCTATTTGACACTGAAAAACTTCGACGGCGGCAAGCCGCGCCCGCGCGAGCTTCTCGTGCTCCTCCAGCACCGTCCGCCACACGTTCCACATGTTCCTGTAAGTAGAGAAAAAGAATTTCGATAATCAATGCTGTATTTTACGAAATATTAGTTATTTTTAGCAGACTTGTTTTACATAGTCGCTTTTTTTATTGTCAATTAGAAATTTGCGCTTACCATCTTTCGTCGGCATTGTCGATTTTTAAGTCGGGAATGTTTGGAATCTTTTTATTCAAGTACGCTGACGATATTTTTAATAAGGCCTGTAATAAATGTAGTTTTATAATTATAGTTTCTAATTTTGTATCATTAGTATAATGTAAATAATAAATTTTAAGATACGTACGTCTGCATAAGACTTTTCGATTGCCGACTTTTTAATGACGAAGTTTCTAAAAATACAACACAATATTATTTCTTGAACAGAATACAGATTTGGCAACTGTTAAAAAATGTATCTATCAAGGGACAAAAAGCTAAAGAAATTTTACTATTCTGAGAAAATTAAAGTTTAAAGATTAATAGTAAGGTGAAAATAGAATTCTAGTAATACAATAAATTTAAAACAAATGTTAAATAACGCTATTAATATTTGTATTAAAATAATATTATAATGAAAAATGTTATTCTATTGAACTACTTGTTAGGATTTGAAATTCTCTTGGTTCCTTATCACCTTTATCTTGCTTCTTTTTGATTCAGTTATATAAATAATGCATATTCAATCTGATTACTCACAAGATAGAGTTCCTTCTAGTCAATACTTTTTTTAATTAAATTGATAAATCACAAGTTGAAAAAATTGTAAAAATTATTGTTAACAAATATTTGTATTCTATGCATAAAATACATCTAAAATAAGTTTTAAAATATATTCATATCATCATTTCTATGCAAACCTCAACTGCTGACATTTTCATACTTTTCTTTTTCCTACGTAGATAAAGCATTTTCGTGGTATGTTTCGTTTTTGATATGTAAAGCTCAACTTCAAAATTGTAAACGTTAAAATTTAAAACTGTGCGAATTTAAAAATTTTAAATTAAAAAAGTTAATAGTTTGACTTTTTTCACTTATCTACTAGATATGCTAAATGAGCAATAAGATCAGATAAGAGAAGTGATTGAAACTTCAAGATTTAGATTATTAAATTTTGGCTTAAAACAAATATGCAGGCAGAGAGAATAGAAATGTGAATTATAAGCTATTTTTATACAAGACCGTTTGCGTATAATTGAATTTAAAATTAACCAATTCACTTTTATCGACAAAGTAATTTTTCTCCAAGATTTTAATAAGCCAACATCAAAGTCCCCTGTTCGTCAAAGAAACTCTATTTTGAAAATCCCTTTAAGAAAGCCATCGGCTATCCATCTAAGAATCTTCCCCGACACCATAGTGTACATAAAAAAGGGCTCGATAAATCCTTGATAAAAAACCAAGCGAACGTGTGTAAAGCCGGCCGCGGCAATCAATCCGTGCGTCGTCCTTTATGTAATGCATCTTAGATGAAGGCTCCCGGCAGTCGAAGCTCGCGCACAGCGTCACAGTCACACGGTAGCACACATACGGATCCACACATACTCAGCCGGAGCTCGAGCGCGTAAAATAATCGATGGCGAAGCTGTGGGTGGGTAGGCGTGTAGGCCAAGCGCGCGAGCGACAGATAGCGACGAATAGGCTTTTACCGGATGTCTTCGAGAAGGTCGCACTCGTGCTGATTCTTCGCCTGCAGTTTAGCCGCCTGCTCCGAGTGGACGTTCTTCAGGAATTTCGCGTAATTCCCCTGTGGAGCAGAGAAAGAGAATGATGGATTAATTGATCGGTGTTATGAGCTGGGTTGGTTTTTTTTCTTTTTCTCTTGCGACTAATGATTGAAAAGATACTGTTGCTTGATTGGTTTGGTAAGTTTTAATGAATGTGGGTTAAGTATTTGGGAAACTTTATACTTTACTTATTGTCAAGGTTAATGAATGATTAGATTATCAAATTTCAGTCGAACAGATACACTTTACTTTATTAAAACAATTAATGTATATATGATCAATAGAATTTTGTTTTAGAAGAAAGCTAAGAAGTATACCTCGAAATGGAATAACATAATTGAAAAATGCTTGTAAATTAAGATCTAAACATAGTATTCTAAAGGGGAATCAATAAATAAGAGTATTTTTTTCTGTAAAATGTTATGCATTTGTTTAGTGCATTTATCAAGTTCTTATAGCATTTTAATTGGTGCCTAGCTACTGATCGTATCGTAAAGTTTGCTTTCTTCAATTTTTTAATGTCTTTTTCAACAGAAAATAATGATTTATGGATCGTTGTTGCGGAATTAAGATTATACTATGTACTTCAGGTTTACGAGCTATGAAATAATTTAACATTGTTACATCAGGATTTATTGATTTTCGATAAATTGTGTAGAGGGATTTTATGTTTTGACCTATTTAGAATTAATTAATGCGTTATGATTAATTCCTGTATTATAATTAAGCTATTGATTTATGCGCGTTCTTTAATTTCGATAATATGGGAATAATTGTATATGTATATGATTAAATTGCATAATGTTTGTAAAAAAATATAAAAAAAAGGACTTTTTTTAAATAAATTAACATAACGATAATAATTAATTTCAACGAAAATTGTACTAGAGCAATATTGGCTTCCGGGTACTGTAAATACAATTTCTGGTTTACATGTAATGATTTGATTGTCTGGCAATTTGGTTAGCTCATTGTTATTTTGAAATTGTGAAGCAGTACAGTGGTAAAATTCCGTTATTCCACATTATGGTTTACGGCGAATTAACTAAATAATATAAATTTAATTAAAGTAATGTTATGACTTACAGACGAACAAAGCGACTTAATTTATCATGTACTAGATATTCTTTTAAATTGGGTTATTGAGAAATTGGCATTGAAAATAGATTCTAGAGTTTTTATGGTAGTTTGTAAAAAAAAAGTTTTTAATAAAAGTGTTCAATTAAAATTCTAATACTTAAATCGATAAAACTATAGCGTCTTTCTTAATCCAGGATATGGTGACTATTGATTTTATTATAATTATGCTGATTTATCTATTACTTATTCGTTTTTCAGTAATATATTTTACTTCTACGCTAGTCAATTTTTTGGATGTAATATAAAGTTTGGTAAGAATTTTAAAATTCAATTATATTAGATAAATTTTGTATTGTGAAATTATTTAAAAAAAAATAGATCTGTGTTATTATGAATATTTTTAGTTAAATATATTATATAAATTAAACAGATATCAAAATTATGTTAAAATGAATGGATTTTAATAATTACTACAAACAGAATTACTTAAGTATATAATGATGTTAGAGTAAAAAATTAATAAAATTAACTTAATTAATATTATTAGATCAATTTCAATTGAAACGAGAAAAATGATTTGAATTTTTGAATTAAACATTAATTAAATAAATCCGCAGTCTTTCAGTAAAATATATTTATTATGAATAAAACAATAATATATTATTATAAGTACACGCATAGGCTATAATGCAATATGCAACATATAATTACTTACATTATACCCTTTTTATATGATTTATTAATTTATTCATTACAAGCTGATGCGCATTATTATTCCAAGTACATTTTTATAAATATCGATTCCAAAAGCCCTAGAAATGGAAAAAATCGAAAAACCAGCAATTCCCCCAAAGAAAGAAAGCCTCGTGCCCCAGTCTCAGACTGTGTCAGAGCAGCAGTCCCGCATGAAAGTATGAAAACAACGCATCGCCAGGCCATTACGGACTCGTGACGTCGGCTGCTACACGAGCCAGCCTCTCTAAAGTGACTGCAGCAGGCAAGATCAAACCCATTAGACAGCCCTTGTCTGCTACTCATGCGCAGAGCCCTCGTCCCTTTTCCTACGCTTTCAATGCCGCCAAAGCTATCCGTGCGCCGCTGAAAAGGACGCGCTGCGATCCAGTTAACATTATTCAGCGTCTGCAAGCATCCTTGTGTGCAGCCAAGAGTAGCAGAGGCATGGGAAGGGAGGAAGAGAGAGAGAGTTTGGTACTGTATAGGGCCTAGCTATTGCTGGGCTAGTGCTTGCTGGTCTAGGGAGTAGGTGTGGGTGAAATCGATCGTTGCGCGACAGTTGACAGCCTGGGCCAGGTCTGTATTGTGCAGACGCAGAGCTGTCCACAGCTTGGATTCGTTATAGACTATTACATGCTTTATTTTTTGTGTAGGTAGTACTGTATGCGAAGGAAACGATAATTTTTTGGAGGAGGATATAGGTCCGAGCGTTATTTACTGCTTTTTTATAATTCTGTTTTTCTTTTTTTTAGGTTTTTTTAACTGCTTGGGTTAATTTTTGTATGATAAGAATGAAAGATAAGTTTTTTTATTAAAAGATTGTACATTTTAACTATACTCTAGTTTTTAATCAAGGCAAAGAGAGTTTGCTGTATATGGACGCGAGTAGAGAAACAATTGAGAACAATCTGGCAAGTCGGTACGAGAAATAAATTCTCTTTGAAAAGTCACTTTTAACTTTCATAATTTTCGTTTGTTTTGAAAATTTAAAAATTCAAGTTTCTCTACTTTAGCTTAAAATAATATTGGTTAAATAAGTTATTAGTTAACGTTCATGTTTTTCATCAAAACTTGTACGGTCAAAGAAGCGCCTTTTTTAATAAAATATATACATGGAATTTCTCTTGTTATTAAAAGAAAGGAAAAAAGATTTTTCGTTTCTTTGTAAATGTAAAAGTTGGATATGCTTTTTTGTCGACGAGAATGCCCACAGGTTATTTGCATTTTTTTCGTACCTATAGCTATATATAGTATTATTTAAAAAGTAAAAATTTAACTGTTTTTTCTTAATATTTTCAAAATTTTCAACAAAAACTTTACGTTTTCTTATTTTCTGATATTTGTATTTCTTGTAATATCAAGTGATTAATTAAAATAAATACGATAATTAAAATTACATATAAATAGTTATATATTATTATGTAAGCTTTATATTAAAAATGTTGTATATATTTGTAATTTTATTACCTCAAATAGCGTATAGTTCATATACGAATCAATACAGAAATTATTAATGGGCAAGTAGATAACGTGTGCATGTGGTCAGCCAAGTGAGTTGCATAAAAAATTGTTCATGTACACAGCATGCGAATAGATAAGCGTCAAACGCCACTTTAGGCAGATACTTACGCGATCGAAAAAACAAAAACTGTAACATTGCACTCCCATTATAATATACTACAAATCTAAGAGTATATAAATTTACACGTTTAACTGTAAATCACAAAAAAAACAGTATACGTAATTCTATCTTCCCCAGAACGAAAAACTGTCAATATTCACAAGTTCCACAAAAACGATCAGCTCCACTCTCGCCAAAGCAAACAAAGACTCTTCGAAAAGAGAGCGACAGAGCAGCGAGCCCGTTCTTTTTTTCGGCACTAAAACCAAATGCTCCTAAACTCGGGGCTCTAATGACCGAGCCACGGAGTAGGTACTCCGTAATTGTGCGCGCGGCTCCGCAGGCGCGTGAGCTTAAGCGCTTCTTGCAGACCCCGTAATTCGGCCGAATTGTTTATGTGCCCCGGCCGCGTGTTTTGTCTCGGCTTTCAGATACGCGCGGACGTGGCTCTTTCCTCGATTACGCGGCGCTCTGGATATTTTGGAGCTAGGTCAAATGCCGGAGTGCGTTGGGGAATTAAAGGTGGGCGCATGTGCAGAGAGGAAGAGAGAGAGGGAGAGAGAGAGGAGAGATGCGAAAGTGTAATTGATAAGCGATTAAGGGATGGTGAATTGGTTTTAGATGGCATTGTCGTTGTTGAATGTGGGGCGAGAATAAATCAAGAAGCTATTAGGGAAATAAATGTGAAAGTTTTAGAAGCTTGTAGGTATACTTGGATCTTGAATAATTCATTATACTTTTAGTATTGTTAATTGTCTTATGTAATGGATGCTTCACACGATTAAACTTTAGTATTTTTATTATTTTACTTTATACTATTTTTATATATCAATGTATTTCGATGTCGACTTTATTTTTTTTAATTAATATAATCTTAATATTAAACATGACCATCAAAAAGCATATGAAATTTTTTCAACTCATGCATGAAACGGGTCTCTTGTCACAAATGAAAGTAAAGGAGGAAATTTCGCATTTTGAGCGCGATTGCGAAAACGTGCAAAAAACTTTCATGCCCTCAGCGCCCTCGACTTAGCTTAAAATAGCCCATTTTACCCCTGGTTGCATAATATATATTTCATTCTAACTTTCCATCCCAAATTGTCGCAAAAATTTAATCTCGAATTTAATTCTTTTCAACCACTTCCACAACACACTTCGTCGGGAGTCAAACGGCGAAAATTTAATTAGATTTCACGCGCTGGTGTACAAGTGCGTGCGTGACGCGTGCGTGTCCTGCAAAGTTGCCGTCGTAGTTTCCTTAATGCGATAGTACAGGCGACAGTTATAAGCTTAAGTTAG
>JAPYZA010005207.1:0-17582 GCA_030522685.1 Eupelmus azureus
TGAATTTCAGGAAGATACAGCCGCTAAATGTCTCAGCTTGGACATTTTTCGAACGATACAACTCCACGACTCGACGCGATAAAATTAATTTTATCAAATTTTAATCAACCAAACTGATTTCCGGCCCGGTCTTTCCAATATGAATTCCTTCCTCGCTCTCTCTCAAGCGCTCCCAGCCACTGTACAGGCCATTGTTTGGCGTTTGCGCCGACGCGAGATTATTGTTTCAGCACACATACACGTAGCCGTGCCCCGAGTGCGTGCCGTATCGTGACTCACGACGAGTACACGCTTAAAAAAAAATCCGCGCGACGATAAGCGGGCCCTTGCCGGCGCGCTAAATTCGTGGAAGCTCGACGATGAAAATTCATATGCAGCGGGAGAGCGAGAAGAGAGTGATGAGCGATTGTTCGTGTATATATACAGGAGCGACGTCGCGTGGCTCCGATCCTTCCAGACGTTATCCCGCGTTGATTAACGTCTGAATTTTAATCGGTTTATTTGAATGCCGATTGTGATGCAATCGCGAGAGACGGCTACTTGGCTTTTTGATGTCGGCCATTGTGCGCCGCGAGACAGGGTTGTTATCTAATGGTTAATCGGGTTTCTGGGCTTTGTATTTGCAGTGGCAGTACGAGCCGTGGGTTTGTGATTTAAATTGAAAGTTCGGCGGGCAGGCAGATAAGATGATTTGCGGCTTCGGAAATACGTCTGGCGATTATAAAACGTCGAAATCATCGTTTTCAAAATGATTAATAAACGAAAAGGGAGAGCGATTAAAATGCAATAATTGGGAAACATTCGAGATACAGCAACGATCATTACCCTCACGAATTTTTCAAAACTTTATAATTACGCTCGCCGCAATTATTAAAGTAAAAGCGCGCGCGCACCAAAATCCTAATCTCTCAAGCACACAAACTATTTCAAAACCCTCGCACAATCAAAAGCGTATCCCGCGCGTAATGACAGCGCGACGCGCGCTCATTAATTTAATTCAAAAGCCGCGCCGATGTCTCAATAACCACTCGCTTGCGCGCGCATACACACGATACATAAGTAAATGAATCCCGAGCGCTCGGGATCGTCCCCCTCGCGAAATTAGAAAATAAAAGCCACGGCGAAAATTGAATTTGAGCGGCCTATGTCTGGCCTGTGTGATTGCAGAGCCCCATTACCTGATTCTTGAGTACGTGATGTACGGCAAGCTGCTGGCCTACCTGCGCGACCACCGCACCCGCCAGGATTTCTACAACTTCAGCGAGGACTCGGCCGCGCTGACCTCCCGGGATCTGACTGTCTTCGGCTACTGCGTGGCCAGGGGCATGGAGTATCTAGCTTCGAAGAAGGTGAGATTTGAGTTTTATTTTCTTGGTTTTTGTTTGTTATTGATGGGTTGCTTTTGTTTATTATTCAGAAGGGTGTGAAGTGGATTAGATTAAATTTTTATCTGGAAGGGAGTTGATCTTTTTTTTAGAAACTGAAGGAATGTTACTAATGAATAAAATATTTGTATCCGAGAAGTGATATATTTTATCCAAACGGAAGAATTCTTGGAATATATCACGTCCTGAATGAAAAATAAAATTTCAAATAAACGAAATTCGATAAAACAAAATTGGAATATTACGTCAACTCTGCGAAAAGGCCAATAAATTATTCCAATATCTATTCACACCTAAAAATAAGAAACGAACTCTCATTAAATATCTCGTTAAATACTCATTCATCCGAACCCTCATTCACTGAAAATCCAAGAGCAACACTTCTACCTCCTCGATCCCTCCTCAATCCCTATACACCTCCCTCTAATCTTCTTCGATCCTCTCTCAGATCAGATCCCTCCTTTTTTTTTATTTACTCCTGCCTTATCGCTTCCTCGTGCGCGCACAAAAGCAGGCCGATAGGCTTAGGAGGAGGAGGGCCATTAATCTAGGACTACCCGGCTCGACGGGTGGGCCGATGCAGAAATAAAAAAGTATCGCGTCGATGCGATAAAGATGCCTGCTTTGAAGAGCGACGCGCACAAAGGAAGAATCGCAGAATCGCGATCACTCTGCGAGGTAGACGGTTCAGCGGAGACATCGTATTGAGGACGGATCCTATCGGCGATGACGAATGGCTCCAGGCCGGGAGAAGAACGAAAATGTTAAGACAGGCATGATGAATTTTGGGTAGTGATTATGCTGATTAGTCTGTCCTGGAGTTTTTGGGAAAAAAATTTTAAAAAAGACTGAAATGAAACTACATGAATCGAAAGTCATAAAAGTACGGGACATTAAAGGATGCTTAAGTAGATACATACCGAGTCTGACAAGACAACGTTTCAATGTTAACCATTTGAGAGTTATCTCTCGTTTCCGCGCTCTCAAAAATCACCAGCAATCAAAGTCCTCCCAAAGCACCATCATAAATCGTCGAACGCCGTAAAACGAGCCAACATACCGATTTATACAGCACACATATCTCACCCTTATTACACACATTTTATTATAATACTCGTACAATCTCAATTAAAATCTCCTAAAGATAGCGCGAATTTCATTTCCCATGTCGGCCCCCACCGCCTTTTATCACCTAACTACCCCATCTCTCAAAACCCCTTTAAAAAAGCGCAGCCACACGATCGCATCGGCAATTTGTTTACCCAACCGTCCCACAATCACGCCACCTATATTTCACCTCTATACCAAACAGCTCGACTCTTTTTCAAACGTGCGCATCATCTCCCTGCGCGATCTCGCGCGTATACGCAGCTCATTTCTCATGCGCAGCGTCGATGCGACTAATGCTTTAGAATATGCACACACACACGGAGATCGCGCAATTTCTCCTCTTCCCCATCTTAGCATATATATCTTAGCGTGTAGTAGGACATCGAGATAGAGATTACGCCGGTGCCCGCGTATATATAGACGCGCGCTCGCCGTTTCAATTGAGACGACAAACAGTAATTACGCTCATTCGTGATGCATATCGGACCGCGCGCGCGACTGCATACACACACACACATACGCTTGCATACCTTTCTCGGATGTGCAATCTTGCGTAACGCCATTTTTCTTCTTCAATTTGTTTACCTCGCAGCTGCCGTTCTCGCAGAACTATGCGGCGGGCTCTATACACGCGCGGTTAATGAAGATGAGGCGCTTCGGCCGACGCTACAGTTTTCTTTCTTTGCGCCAGCGCGCGCTCTCGGCGCGAGATGATTTTCTTTTTTTTTCCTGAAGGAGAAGAAGAAGTTCATTAACTCGGGCTCTATCAGGGGAACGTAGGTATACATTCGGAGAGTGTGTCGCCGCTGTTCATTTATTCTTGGATTATGGCGCGTTTTACGCAATTGTGCGGCTCGCTCTCGCGCGGAGAGTGAGTTTTTCTGCGAAGCGGCTGTATAATTGCGCGTTTTCCGTTGAAATGTGCACGTCAGGCCATTAAGCCCGCGAGCGCGAGCGCGATTTTTATTGTCAGCGATAAAGTTATATATATGCACGCGAGCTCGAAAGCGCCTACTTTGAGCTCGGTGTATGTATGTGTGTATTTTGTTTTAAACTTATTGACTCGTTTTCAATGTTGCTTCAACGATCCTTATCTTGTATGTTATACGGGCTTTCCAGCTTGATGCGTAAGGCGGATCGTAGCGGACGGCTGAGATAATATTGTTGCCGATTCCGCGGTGATAGCCGAGCGCTGAAGAATATACGTTTAATTGCGATTGTTCTCGTTGAGCTTTTTCCTTTGTAAGCGCGTCTCGCCTGCAAGTATCCTGTTACGTCTTTCCTACCGCGCTTAATTGAACGCTGCACTCGCATCGATCATTCGGACGTTTGCATTTTACGGGGTAATAGTATACAAAAACGATTTATTTATCAATCAGCGAGGAATTTTCGAAATTTAAATGTACCCTGAATTATAGCCGATAAAACAAACAGCCTCAGCGCAAAAACTCGAAACGCGTACAACCCAGCGGCGCTGATTGGTACCAGCAACAAACAAAACCCGGTACATTGTCGCCGTCTCGCAAACTACCCGCCCCGCTCGGCAATTTTAATAAACATTCAATCAAGCCGCAGCCCCCTCGCCCCAATATAAATCTCTCCCTCTCCCCCCGCTCGCAACCAAAGCCCGGCAATCTCCGGAGCTCGAGCACCATTCCAATAACTCACATGTATATCCATACTCTCCCCGCTCATTGTCTCTCGTCGCCGCGCATAAAAGACGCTCGGCGCATCCTCGCAGCATTAATTAAGCGGGGCTCCCATCATCATATCCTTCGATATGCACATCCTCACACACACACACCTGCGCGTTATGCGTCACGCTTCTGGCGGTGAGAGGCTGGCGCTTTTTTACGATTCGCCGGTAAGTAAGGCTCGGTTGTAGTATAGCCTCAGGCGGCCGTATCTACAGGCCCGCGAAGGGCATCTCTCATTTTATGCCCCGCGACGCGATAAATAACAATTACACGTCGCTCGCGCCTTTTTTTTGTCGCCGCTCTTGTCCCAGTTTGTAGGTAGCCGGCCCGCGCGGTTGCGATTGTGCTCCCTCGGCGCGTGTAAGAAACGAGGATGAGAGTATATCGACGAGAGCTCGGGGGATAGCTGTTGCATTGTTCCTTTTCGGCCAGACGAGGCGGCGTTCTATTTCTGCGAGTTGCGCCTATAACGTAATTACCCGAGAGCGCTCGGACGGCGGGTTAAATTGACTTTTCAATTAATCGCGCGCGCGCGCGGACAGTTGCTTTAAGTTATGCGGCCGCGGGACTGCTTCGCGTTTCGTTTAATGAGAAATGATGGTATGGGCCTGCGTAACTTACAAACGTTGTTTTGAGTAAAGGATCGCGGAGGGGCTTTTCGTTACTGTGGCTATAAAGTGGTGTTTTAAATTGTTGCTATTTGCTTATAGCGTTGCGAATTTTCTTTATTGGACCGATAATAATAACTTACTTAACGATTCTTAATCGAACAACGGCTAAATCGATATCAACACGCGCGCAATGATTCAAACAGTCCAAGACGCTATCCAGTCCTCGATCAGAGCCCACCTCCCAAACCCATGTCCCAGCCTTTATTTTTTCAAACAGCCAACCACTTAAAAAGTCGGACCTCCCGAAACCCTTCAGCTCCTCTCTCTCTCTCTCTCTGAAATACAAGAAAGGACCCGGCTCATTCGTCATAATCACGAAATTTCAGATAATCCATCGGGACCTGGCGGCGCGCAACGTCCTCGTCGACCACAACAAGCTCTGCAAGATCGCCGACTTCGGGATGTCGAGATTCGCCAACGAGGACGGCGAGGTCATCGAGACGAGGCACGGCCGTAACGCACTGCCCATCAGGTGGATGGCGCCCGAGTCGCTCATTTACTCGCTCTTCACCACCAAGACCGATGTCTGGAGCTTCGGCATTCTCATGTGGGAGATCGTCACGCTCGGTAGGGGTGCATGGGTTTTTTTCTTTTCTTGGCGAGGTTGATACGGGAGGCTTGGTCCGACCGTGTCGGATAAAAATGTGTCTAATATTTTGTGTAGGGCTTGATGGTAATGGGTTTGAGGGTATGCTTTTTTGTTTGGGGGGCTTTTTAGTTTTTTGTTGAATGGTTGTGATGAATGAATAGGTATGATAGTTGAAAAAATTTTTAAATAATTTTGATTAATTTTTTTTTTATATGTTTTATAAATTTGTGAATTAAATAAATCGGTATTATTAAGAACATTCTTAAATGAACAAAAGTAATCTTAAAAAAGGAAGCTAAGTTAACTATTTATATATGTATTTCACGTAGGTATTCCAAAAATGAAATCAATATGAGTAAGCAGTTCATTAAACTCACTAGCGTATCCCGGTCACAAAACGAAAGTTGTCACATAATCTTTCAATGACACACTGTTGAAAATCCGTTACGTTTCAAACACTCATTTTTTCACGTAAACAAATTTCACTTCTGCCTATATTTTGTGCAGTATTATAATTTTCATATGCAAATTTTTTACAGAAACAATAATATGTAGTAATTCCGTAAATTTTAATAAAACTAATTCTTTGTAATACTTTTTTAGAGTATAATCAATCGCATCGAATTTACTGAAAAATGTTTCTTTTTATATATTGTTAACATAAAAAAATGTTAATTTTCAATAAAATAAATTTATTAAAAGCAATTTTATTATATAAGACTAAATAAAACACTACCAGCACTCTAATTCCTTTATTCTTATTTCAGGTTCAACGCCATACCCGGACATGACGGCCCGCGAGGTGATGCGCAGCGTCCAGAGCGGTTATCGCCTCGAGCGGCCCTCGCACTGTCGCAGCGAGCTCTTCCGCGTGATCGCAAGATGCTGGCACGCCGACCCAGACCGCAGGCCCGAGTTCCAAGTGCTCAGGCGAGATATGGCTCAGCTGCTTGAGGACAACATGAACGGTCACTACGTCGACCTCGAAAGCTTCGCCTCCGAGAACACCGATTAATCGTCTTCACATGCCGTTAAACAGATTCGCTCACCCTTTCGTATATATGTGTATACGATACGTTCATTCGTGTATTCAGTGAAAGAAAGATGTCTTTTACCCTTTAAGAGTGTCGTTTTGAAACGACGGTTTCGATGGATTTGAAATTCGAAAATTATTGAAAGAATGGGGAAAAAACTGATGAAGTTCCTTTAAGAATTTAAAATTAATATGAGAGTTGGAGTTATCGATTTTATGCTTTTCAAGGGTTGAAGATTGATTCTGTTTCTATCAAAATCGAAAATTTTTCTCTATTAAGCTTTTACAGAAAAAAAATATATATACAAAAGCTTTCTAATATAGGAAAGAAAAACTAAAAAAATTTTATTCGTGAGAAAATTGTAAAAGAAATTGAAGAATCGAGGCTATTCTTTGTAAAAAAATGTATCGTATTAAAAATTGAATTTTTAAAAATTCAGTATTTCTGTAAAAAAAATGTACACGAAATATTTATGCTTGTAAGCCGTGCTCTTGCGTTCGGAAGCAAATCGGCAAATTGAAGGTTCTCCAAAGAAAGGCATTAAAAAAGCGAAAACGAGAAATATAATATCGAGTGCTGAAACGTTTTGTCAATGCACTCGCTTACACGAGCTTGTGAGGAATGCAAGTATTTCTTTTATTACGATTAGTTATTAAGTTACAAGTATCGACATCAGTGATGTTCGCGCCATTTTTCAAGCTCATGCTCCACACTTATTTTTTACATATTTATTATTGGCCGGCGAAGGTGCAACACTTTCAAATCGCTATATGTAAGATTTAGGAAAAACTAATTTTTCCGGTCTAATTAATTTTTAATTCTTTTTTCTACTGTGCGTCATAACATGCTCTCTTACAAGAATGAAAAAGAAAATTAAAAAATCATAAACTTGTACATATATGCATAATTGTAATCGAGCATGTTTTGGGTCTTGAATCTTTTAATCAAACGTATCACAGAAAAACGCATTCACGTTAAGTTCTTTGCAAATTAACAAGAATGTGACGATTTTTAGGATACGAATTAATCATGCGTTTAATTTTAATGATTCTAGTCTTTCGACACATCTGGAGCAGAGATCAAGTCGCTATCATTTATTCGTTTTTCTTTTATAATAATCGTTATTATTATTATTTTGATCAAAGCTCCACGTTTGTCAGTTGATGTTTTACTTAGTTTTTATGCTATTACATTATCTCCGATTTTTAGAAGCGATTTTGCGTGAATTCGATTTAGTTAAATAATTGTTTGGTCACTGTGAATCATTCCATAAAAATTAAAGATTGTGATTCGCGTACAAATACAAAAATTATGTAAAAAAATCTGTACTCTAAACAGAATATTGTATAAAGAAACTTTTGTGAGTAAATGTTATGATATATTTTTGAAATTTCGTTTTCTTTTTATAAAATGTCCAAATCCAGTATCAATTTTCTCTCGTTAACTTTAAAATTTATGCTTATCCACAGCTTCTCAAAAGTATATTGCGCATTTTTATGTCTATCGTAGATAAATGATAGCTCGTTAAAAAATGACTTTAATAGCGGTGCTGGAATTTTTTCACTTCGTTGGTCTTCGAAGTCCGTGCTGCGCGTGATTTGCACTTCACTCTCGTAAACTATGACAAGTCATCGTTATAGTGGTACCGTTCATTCGTTGTACTAGTGAATACACGCGCATATTATTCACTTTGAAACGATCATTATTCATGTCCAAGATTGAACATGCACTCCAGAGATTGTGTATATCACGAAAAATGCTATTTAAACAACTGTAAAGGAATGTAATTGAAGACGCTAGTGTAACAATCGATCGTTTGAATTTTCAATTTGCTCAGACAAAATTTAGAGTCGGATGATTTGATTGGTAAAGAACTCTTGTTTCTACATTGTTGTAAATTTTTATATTCAATACTTTATTTAAATTATATTACTTATTAGTTATTTATTTATTAATTATTTAATTATTTGTTCTCACAAATTATACATTTTGAAACTTATTTAATTTTTTAATTTAATTACAGTAGTTTTAAGGAATATAGTTATAAGAAACTTTTGAATTGGAAAAAGCTGCTGTGAAAAAGTTTATGCAATTTTATTTCATGATTGGTAAAACAAGATTTCTTCTAATATTTCAAATTCTAGTCAATTAATTGATAAAATATTGCAATAAATTCCGTAATAATTGTAAACGTTGACTGTTTTTATGACAGGCTTGTAATACTTCGGTATAATTGAACAGGAGCTCAGTTTTAAAACCGCATTTTTTAAATTTATTCAACTTTCATACCGTCTGCTTTTATTGCACGCATACAGAAAAAAGGAAAAGCGCTTCCGAAGCTGCTCGAAAGTAGGTTTGTTTAACTTTGAGAGCGAGCCTCTGAAGAAGAACTGTGTCAAGAGTGTGATTGTCAGTGGGTCTTAAATTTAAGAGACATATACCGTATCGCCCGAACACGCACGTATCGCAACAGAAACAGAGAAATAAAACAAACGCAGGACGAGAGATTCGCATTCGAATTCGAGGCTATCATAAGAGAGACCAGGATGATTCCGTTATAGTCCGGCCAGACTTGCTCTGCGGCCGATCACGATGCGAAGATGATTGTTGTCGGCCTTCAGGCTGCGACACACCATTTCGCGAGCGCTCTGATGTGTGTGTATGGTAACGGTACCGCCTCTGCAATACTGCACGATGTCGCTCGTCAGGTTGTAAATTTGAAAATCGAGATCGGGAAATAAAATAAGCGAAAGTTGTTCTGGCCGAGGGTATACGAGGTCTTACATCGGTTATGTGGGCGCTAATAGGAGTGATATGTACAAAAATGTGAATGATTGATGATTTTAAAATTCATCGATGTGTAATTTCTCGAATTTAATATTTTATTTCATACTTTCTTCAGACCTACCATAGTTCTTTCGAAATTCATCTTTTGATAAATGTCTATTGAAATAATTAATCAAGTAATCTATACGATCTATTGCACTGTTACTTTAGAATAGCGAATAAACCAGACTATTGTCCCTTTAATTTATTTTCCAACATTCACAAAAGGTCCATTTAAATTCTACCTACCAAATTGAAATTCAAAGCAGAAAACAAAAAGCAACAATTCCCCTCGCTCTGCGAACCTTCGACGAAAGCCCTCGAGCGCCCGGCAAAAACTCGGAAAGTAAAACGTCTGCCCTAGCCGACAGACAGTCGCGCCTTCGAAATTGCCCTTATCGTCTTCGAATTCGCAATTTTCTTTTGCTCTCCCTACCTGCAACCATCCTGCGCCTGGCGCGCTCCTCGTTTATAATCCATGTCAGCCTCTACACGTCCATCCGCGGACGAGCGCGCGGAGGAATTGGAAATTTGCCGACTCTCGCGTGCGCTCGTTACTCGCGGAGCTATGTCTCCGCTCGCGTAAATCAGCATTTTCTCTCGCGCGGCTCGCCTCCTGTTTTCGAGGCCCTTTTTGTCCCGAGAGCCAAGAGAACGGGGGTAACGATTCAATCCAGCCCCGGCCGGCTCTCCCACTCCATCCGCAGATCGTTAACGCAAATTGGATCGCATTCCGGAAATCCTTTCGGCGCGCGCTTTTTGCCGAGAGAAAGAGAGAGAGTCGCTTTTCTATCTCTCTCTCGCTTGCGTACGTATCGGAACCGATAGTCTATACTCTCCGGCGTGAACAAGCTGTCATTAGCATACGTAAATAAACAGAGTCTTCGCGCGCTTTGTTGCCTCTTCGCATACTGGACGGATGCTCGAGCTCGCGGCCTGGTGTGGAATAGTCAATTAGAGGGTGCACACACGCGTGCAGGGGGGAGAGCTGTATGGATACGCGCACGGCGCGTGCGTCGCGTGTGGGCTTGGTAGGCTGTTTGTTTAAACATCGAGTGCTCTCGGTTTGTCCGCGAGGAATGTTTATCCGACGTTTTATTGCGGGGATTTGTTAAAGCATTCTCGTTTGACGTGTACTGGTAGCCAATGGCTTTCTAATGTACCGAAATAGACACGCGGGGAAAAGGATGATTTTTTTTGTACTAGGTAAAGCGAAGCTACTATTTGCATACAATATAACGAAAGTACTCCGGCGCTTTTGAAAAGTAAAGATTTGACCGCGCGCACAAACTTATTTAAATACTCCCTCATTACTCGATCGGACGCGCGGAGAGCAAGACCAGTCTCCCGTGTACGCGCGCGCTCGTTATGAATAGATAGGCATCTGCGAGCCGTAAAAAAAATAGAAATTGTACAATTGTGTCAGACGAACCTTCCTTTTCTAGAGCACCGAAAAAAAACGTACAATCAGATCGCACACGGATTCCCGCTAAAAGGAATCAGAGTCTATACATGCCCTACATTAACATAAGAGCTGTGTATACAGCGAGACTCGTGCTCCATTAAGGGCTGGCTCAGGGGCGACACTCGAAAACCTCGTCTTGCGTCAATCAAACGTCAGGCAGCTGCGCGCAGGGTTAATGGCGTCCGCGCGCTCGGAATATCAACGAGCCGCAGCACGAGAAAACCGATGAGCGCAACTGGCCTGGCTTATGCCCTGTATTTAAATGTATTGAAATGAGCGTTAATAAAGATAACGAATCGCGCTGGCGCGCTGCCGTCGCGTCTCCGTGAAAAATCTGGTTTCTTAAGCGTATATGGGATATACGGACAAGAGAGGAGTATATAGTAAGACGGGATCGGCTGTGTATGAAAGTGAAATCTCGTGCGAGCAGAGAAAACGCCGAAAAATCTCGAGCATTATACGCGTGCTAACGTTTTTATATTTTCGTTTCTTCTCGTCTCCTTCGGCTTTGCTTTCTTTCAAAACGTTCGCTCCCGGGTTATTCTATTTTTTCTCGGACTTTCTCGCGGATTGTGCGAATGGCGCGGGGAGGGGAGGATATAATCGAGTCGTAATTTCCGCGCGAATCGAAACGCTTTCTGTATAGGATAATGTTTTGTTGGCCGATCTTTTGCTTTCCCGTGGTTTTTAATTGTGCGAATTTGTGCCTAACGCTCGCCGGGCGTAGTTTTTCTTTCGCTCTATTTCCGGCCAAGCTCGCGTTAATCCAGTTGCGATGTAAATTACGAAACAATTATCTAGCGCGGGATGAAGCTGCCCAGGCAAGTCCGTAATTCTGTATGCAACAACAATCGCATTTTAATTTACTGTCTGATTTACTGGGTTTTATTGAGTGCTTAGTAAAACACCTCCGCAGTCACATTGACGCCTTCGCGATCCTTTCGCACCCCTTAGTTTCTCACGATACTCTGGATTTTCCTCACTTTCAACGTCTAGAAGTTATCCTAACGAAAATAAACGCATCGGCGTTAAAATAGATAACTAATTGATTACTCAGGCCTAACCAATAAAATTTATCAAGTCCAAAAACCTAATTAAAAGCTAATAAAAATTCACAATCATTATTAATCAGGCAACCTACTTATAACCCCTTATTAGAACCTACCATTCAATCTTCTATATCCAATCCTTGCCCATACTCGAAACCTTGAGCCCCAACCAAATCGGCCGTTTTCAAGTTCTCCATCTCGCGCTCTCGCATTCCCCCAGCCTAGACCCACCACATGCGCCTATACCTATACCTCCCGCATTTTTCCGCCTTATCTGGCCGCCGGCTCCCTTTTCCCAGCATCTACCTACACACGCTTCACCTGCGCGTTTCTAGGCTTAGGATAACGAGCTGCATCGATGCTCGCGGGACCCTCGCTCGCCGCATTAGCTCGATAACGAGATCTTGTTTATTCGCCAGCGAGCACTGGAAGAGAGAGAAACGTGAGCTAGTGGGGCTGCGTCGCCGGGGCCTGTACGTCGATTGTGCGTGATAATTCGCCGTAATTGTTTTCGAGATTAGAGAACTATTAAAGGGGAGTGGAGAACTGTGGGTTTTGAGCGGTGAAAAAATGGAAAGCTGATGCTGGGTCCTAATGGGTTACGAGATTCATGGGTGTAGCGTTAGATTTAGACGTAATTTTACGGGTTCGTTCGCGCGCCGCTTCAAAAGCACGATGAATTAATTCAGGTGGGTTTTTGAGTGGAGCTAATGCCTCGACGAGCTGATAACGATCTTGAGATATTGTAATTATCCCCGCTGCTCAGCGCCGGCGATAATCCGTGAGAATCGCGACTTGATTCGCATCGAAGACTTTCGTTCTATGCGCGGTAATGTAGCTCTACTAGCATCGCAGCCTAATTATTAGTCTAATTAATCAGGCTCTGTTTGCTAATTTTTATTCCAGTCGTTATCCTCGGATTTATCTACCGGCTTATTTTGTATACCTAAACGCGTTCACACTGACTCTAGTATAATTAACCCACAGAGCCATCAGCCATAATCGTCAAACAAATTATTCTCTTATCCCAGCAACGCACCGCGCGCTTAGACAGATTTTCTGATTTATTTGGGTTACGATCGAGCCTTGTTCTATTAATTACCGGCCAAGAAAAATTCACGCTTCAATCGGCTCATTTATCGCTCGCTCCTCCTAGACTTATTTTTTTACAACTTTCACCGACTGTCTTACGGTTGAACGTACGCACTGCGAAAATGCCAGCTGCACTTACCCGCCGTCCCACCGAACCCGCTGTTACTACTAATATACTCATAGCTCGATTGTTTTCACTATACACACACGACAATAACTTTTCTCCCTTTTTTGCGCCTCTCGGCAGAAAAATGCGGCTCTCGCCAGTTTCCTATGAGAAAGAGCCATCAGTCCTGTCCGCATATGTACCAAAATAACTGAAAGTATAATGCCTTTATAATTGCGGGCGCGAATCTCATTGCAAAATCCAACTCCATAGGTAGCGCCGCGCGAGAACAAGGGGAGAATCCTTAGAGACAGGCTAGAAAGTGTACCGCCGGTGTGTTCTCGTAGAAAAGAGCGGCTCGCTTCTCTCGCCTCGATGACAAAGTGGATGCATAACACGCGGAGAGTCCGATGTGCCCAATTGTCGGGCAATCAGCGCCAGCAGACTACCGCGCTACGCAATTAGTCACTCTTTTTTCTTTTCCCCTCAATTTCTCTTGCGAGCGAGACTGGATTAGAACTCACCTACTGCACTGCATCTCGCTGATTGTATTTGTTTTTTCTTTTCTCGCCTAGAGTGCTTTTTTCTCGACGTGGAAAGATGCTGAGAGAGGATTTTGGACGGGGCGTTGACTCGTGGAAAAAGAAAGTAAAAATGTCGCAACTGTCTCTAGGCGAGATCCATGCCCGGCTAATTTTATTCAGAATACTATCTTTTGTTGTTCTTTTTAGGTGCTTGTTCTTTTTCGTGAATATTAATTGCTGCGCGGGATTCCGGTTTTTTTTTGTTAGTGATGTATGCGCGCGATCTCGGGGAGCTGGACTGAAAGTCTGCTGAATGTTGCTGAATTATTATTTAAAGATACTGAGATTTTGTTGAAACAATGACGGTCGAGATGACTTATCGTAGAAAGATTCTTCGTTTTCGACTTTCTAAATAAGTTTATTCATCAGAGAAAGAAAAAAATGTGAAAAATTACTAGATGGACTTGCAATTCTTGAGGAATATTTTTGTATGGTCGAACTTTTGCTTTTTTCGCTGTCGATTTACTGTCGTTTACCCTAGGTATAATGGTAATTGTCAAAGTTTTGGAGAGACCGAATTGAATGGAAACTTTTACCATTCTCAATTGTAAAATTATTAATCTTTAATCCTAGCTAAAAAACAATGTTTTAATGAATATTTTTCATGGTTTTTAAGTTATGTTTACACATATCTAAACTGTAAATTTATGTGTGTAAAATTACACTAGCCAAGAATGTAACTCCCATTTAAATACTTTGTCGCTATTTTTGTAGATTTAAATGTTGTACATTTAAAATGTTTAATAAGAAATGGCAACAATGTATTTAAATAGGAGCTACACACTTAATTTTATACACATACATATATATTTACAGTGTATGGCTTCTTATAGTAACCAAATTAGTCGCTTTTTCATGTTTTCAAGAAATTCATTTTTTAATGTTTAAACGTACGGTTGATATTAATATAAACGAATTTAAATAAAACACTAAACTAATTTATTTAGGTATTAAATACGAATATAATAATATCCATTTCTTTAAGATATATTTTTTCATTTTGATGCAAACTGTTAAAGCGTACAAGTTTTTCGAAAAGCTTGTATATTAAATCACCACCGATATAAAAATACGCAATTCATCATTATTCAAATACTCGAAAATTCTTTCATAACATGGATCTGGTACATTCAATGATAAGTTATTATAGTAATTAAGCGTAAATTTCACAGCAGTTTTAGCAGATTCAATCAATCTCTTCCTTACTAATCCTCTTCTACACTGCATCTTCAATAAACATCCTAAATATGGATATTCTATATCTATGTTAATGTTTTCCAAGTTTCCATTATTTACTAATTGGACCATTTCATTTTCACTTTTATAAAGGATGCTTCTCAATGTAGTTTCCCCATTTAAATACACAGTATCCATTTTGATTAACTCTGCATTGTAACACTCTATAGTATCATTGAAATCACTGATCAAATGTGATCCATTTTCAACAAAGGAATTGAAATCCTGAGGCATAACTTTACAGCCGGCGTGTATCATTTTGTACATGTAGTGTCCCAAAACTCTAAAAAAAGTTTAGCATTTAAAAAAAAATTATATAGATATTGTACTTGAATTCCTTTATCCCATACCTGAAAGCAGCTGTCTCAAAAATTGAAAATTCGCTTTTGGCTAGATATTCACATAAACTGCCGAAAGCAGTTTTATGTTCGTTGTCAATAACATTGGGGTCAGCTCCATTTTTAATTAACGTATCCAAAATCTCAATATTTTTCATTTCCATAGTCACATGAATTCCTGATTTTCCATTCTCATCTTTGATATTAATATCGTAGTCTGTGAGTAATAACAGATCGATCAAGTTGTTAGATTCTGTGTAAACTTGAGGAATACCTCGAATAATATTGTGAAGTATTTTTTCTTCGCTCTGTTCAATAATCGTAAAATCAACATCTGTTTTACTTGCCATCAACTTGTAGTAGGAACCCAGTGACGAGTGATACTGTAAATTTAAATTTATATATAACGTACATTCTTTAAACTTTAGAAGGCGGAAACACCACCACAATAGTACAAAGAAATAAAAATTTTTTTTTTATTTTACTATCATTGGTTGAGCCACTACGTTGGCTTTCCTATCCTCTAAAGGTTAAAGTATATATATATATATATATATGTGTGTGTGTGTGTGTGTGTGTGTGTGTGTGCGTGCGCAGGTGTGTAATTTCTTATTAAGATTTTTCAACGTGTATTAAATTCTTATTAAGATTTTTTTTAAATGTAATCCATAGTCACAGTTCATAGTAGAAGTAGTCTTATAGAGCTATAAGTACTAGCTAAGAGTATTTTAAGCCCGGTCTGATATACATTTATGAACCGATCGGTTTAAAAATCTGCAGTAAGTGAGTATAAAAATCAAAACTTTTAATTTCTAACAGTGGACAATATTAGAGATTTGTAGCACAATATATAGACCACTGAAATATATAGTAAGTTAAAAAATGATATTAACATACATTGGATTGACCAAAAGTGTTTTCCATTTCCAAAAGTAAAAAATATTTTATTTATTTATAGTTCGTTTAATTGTAGCTATGTTCTTATAGTGCAAAAATAGATTAATTTTATTATAAATATTATTTTAAAATATTATAATCGTTTACTACATTTTTCATAATTTTTTCATTTGATATAAGAATTGTAATGAAAACAAGTATGTTTATTACATTTTATAGTCTTAACCTTAAAAGATATCGTCCAGTACTTACCATTTTTTATAAAAATATTAATATATTTCCAAACTGAGGGTAAAAATACGTATTTTTCATCTACGTTTATGAAGTTAATATTTTTATAAACCAAGAAATATATAAATATTTATTATATATCCATATATATGGTTTAACACTCAACTAAGCTTCATTCAACAATACAAAAAGCAGGAATTGTAAAATATTATGGACCGCACCTAGTGACTGGCAAAACCCAAATGCCGGAAACCAGATATCCAAAGCGACTGTTCGATTCGTGACTCTTGGCTTCAGAATAAGATCGCGGAATGTGGGAACGTTGTTCGATTAAGAACTGGTTACAAGGAACTGTGAAGAAAAGCACGAATACAAATATTGTTAACTATTTTTATGATTAAAATCACTTTTAATCCGTTATTTTTCTAACGGGGTCTTGTTTTCATGTTCAAATTTTGTAATTCTTTATTGATGTTGTTATGTTTTATTCATGAAATTGGTTAATTATGAGTTTCGGAAAAGGTGACTGTTACCTGAGCGATGTGTTCATTAATTTAATATTTCTTTTTGTTAATTTATTATTTATTGTTTACTTATACTTGGTCAGCGAATTCCCGCGTTTCGATTATTTCTACGTCTAACACAAAGCGCGAGAAGCAATGTTACCGGCAGTGAGTATCCCATCTACGTAACTTGCGAGAGGCCGGTTCATAACAATATTTAAATATATAGATATAGTGTGAACAAAGCAGCCCATTGAAACACAGAACCCCATAAGCAACTTCGAGCCTGCAATGACGTCAGCGCTGAAAATACATAAAGCGCAAGATTCTAACGTTACATTAATAAAATGGAACGCTCATTACGATTCTTCGTTGACGTAGTCATTGCGATCGCAATAGATAACTAACTTTATGAAGAAGCTACATACTAATTTTCTAGGCAGAAGATCATACCGATGCACTGTGTCATACCAAGGCTTGGAAGTTAAGCGTCGTAAGTCATTCAAAATAAAGTTAAATAATTGTTATATGAAAAAATTTAAGTAAATTTTAAATTACATAATCAATTAAGGGGAAAAGATACTAATTAAATCCTGTAAAAATATTCTTTCTGTTATTAAAGTTAAACTTATATTTAAAATATTGAAAATCTTCCTGAAAAAGAAGGATATCTTTAATTAGGAAATTTTATTGATCATTGACGAACAAATGATGTTGCTATGATGTTGTTAAAAGTGATTTTTTATTTAAGTCGACGTTTCGGGAGATT
>JAPYZA010005208.1:0-12468 GCA_030522685.1 Eupelmus azureus
ACACCCGCAGTTTTATTATATGCACTCGCACACAGAGACGGTAAGTCACGGGCCGACTGAGAGCGAGTCGCGCGTGATGCAGGTTAGCCCCCACAGCCCAGCGGTCGCGGCTTCGAGTTTCGCGACCGCGAGAGAGAGAGAGAGAGAGCTCAGGCTGCGAGTTATGCGGCGACGATGCGGGAGGGATCTCGCCTCGTGTTTTGCTCCCGAGAAACCGATGCGCGACCGTTACGACAACCTCTCTCTCCCTGCGACAAGTGGGATATTGTTGATCTGCGTTCAAGTGTTGAGGGAGGGGAGTTGGGTTTGGTTCTGCTGGGTTGTGGTGGTTGGTGGTGGGGTTGGGTTTGATTGTTGAGATGATGGGATTGTGACAATGAGTGTTTTGTGGTTATGGAAAAGCATGACGTTTTTGAGGATGGTATTTTATAGTTGTACACTATGAGAACTCTAATTTTTGTCGATGGAGCAATTACGGATGTTTGTAGAAATACGCTGATTTACGGTGCGAATAAAGTAACGTTAATAAATCTGTCAATATTTTTGAACCAATAAACCAAAATGCAGCATCAATATTTCCAAAGAAAATCAAATCTCCTAAAAATACATTGAAATCCTCGGCACAACGCTACTATACATCTATAATCTTTTCATGCTCCAAATGCATGCGAGTCTTATCTGCAAAAACAGTACGCCAAGCCGAAGCGGCGCGGCGGCTTACTAGATATATCACAGAGCGCAGAATCGAGCGAGGGACTTGGTAATTCGCGGTTTTCCTCGCTATTTCCATCTTCTTCTACTTCATTTTCCGCCTACATCCTCTCTTGTTTCAGCTCGATTCACTTCCTCTCTCCCTCAGATCGTACGCGTTGATTTATACTTGATTCTCATTCACGAGCTTGTTATTGAACTGCAACAAAGGCTCGCGTGCCTCATTGTGTTTATAGATTAAATTTGTTAAAAGTTTGACGCGATTTGCGCGAGCGCGCGCGTATTATAATTGAATCGTAAAGAAGGTTTTATGGACTTGCTTTCTTATTATCCTATCTTGCACGTAGGTTGCACAGAATCTTGTGAAATACGAGGGAGGTGTATTTTTTTAAATAATAATTGAAATATTATTTATATCTTTGGCTATAATACGTATTTTCAAATCAGTATTTTTACGCAAACGGAAAACAAAATAGGATATATACGCAAGAAAAGGAGTCGACAACAATGCCGACAATCTCTCTTCGTGCGCTTTCTCATCATCGAAATCATCTCCCAGCGTCATTCCTTTTGCTCCAATTAATTTTCCTCTCGCGCGTTACATTCAAGGCTTGCTTTCTCTGTTTCTTGGCCACCCAGGCTCTGTCTGGTAACCGGACCACAACGACTCAGCGAAAAGAGAGAAAGGGAAAAGAACAGCCGAACTTGTGGCGAAATCGTTCGGCTTTTAATTGCTGCCCGGGCAAAAAGCTACGGTTATACTTTATCCGAACTTTGAATTCGAAATTTGTCCGACCAGTAGATTTGCTGATACGGATGTATGCATTTAAAATGACAAAAAGTTTTACGTTTTCGTAAAATGTAAAAATACAAATTGCTGTGCGCGATGAATAAAGAAAAGTCAATTTCATTTCACCACATAATCGTTAATTATTTCAAACCACTGTAAAAACCCAACATTTCGCAATCCAAACGTAACCCCCACATCTCAAATAACCTTCTCAAATCCCTCCACAAACCCACCTTCCCCCATCACCCAAAAAAAAACCCCAATCCAAAAATCCCTCACACTCCAGCAAAAAAATCGCGTCAATAGCCACCTCCGGCTCCTCCCGCGCCGATCGCCACGGAGAAAGTGGCTCGCTTGGCTTGGCGAGCGCGAGAGGGGAAGCGCATCAGCGCAAAGCGCCCGAGCAAAGAGGTGGGGGCGTTCCTCGCGCGCGGAGTGCCGGCATTGCGCGGGCGCGCGTGGAGTCGTTAAATCGCCGCCGCGCGCGCGCATCGGAGTTGTATTCTTTATAAAGTGCTGCCGAAATGCATGATTCTTCAGAGTTCCTTCGCTCTGATGATTTTCGGATGTTCGGTTCGACTTGGTGTTGTGTGGTTTTGCGTCGCCGAGGATTGTTGAAGGATCGGGGGAAGGATTTAGTGACGTGGTTGGATTTTGTGGGTGAGAATAAGAGAGGAGAATGGATAAGTTTATTACTGTGTCTTCCGGGGATTGAGTGATCGATTGTTTTTAAGCGCGTTGGATGACTGCTCGTCGTCCGGAGGAAGATAATTACAGTGCATACGCCAAGGAAAATTGTGCAGGACTGATTACAGTGCATACGCGAAGGAAAATTGTGCAGGACTGATTAACGTATCGCGCGTTGAATCTCTGCGCGTACCTCTTCTTGTAAATTAAAAAAAAAGTCAATCCATTATTCCAGCATAACCATCTTAAAACAGCTCTTCCTAAACTCCAAAACATCTGCGAAGAAAGCTACCCACTCTCCGAAAATCATCGTGACCACACGAACCCAGCATTTCTGCCAACACCGCAAAGCTCCTCGATAACGCGACTTTTCGCGCGCTGAGAGGCGAGCGAGGCGAGCGAGGCCAGTGACGCTCGTGCACTCTCACATCGCTCACACAGAAAGCGAGACTTTGAAAAGAGAGCGCTCGAAAAAAAAGGAGAGGGACGATCGCCAGAGCGGCGCCGCGGGCCTATACGTCGACGGAATGTTTACGTATACGTGTATACACGTACGTACATGTGCATACGTACACTCTCGGCTGTTAGAGAGAAAGAGAGAGAATCGCCGCGTGACAGAGAGGCCTGCGCGCTGGCTTGTATATAGTTGTAGGTGGCGTGCCAGCCCGACAGAGAGCGAGAAAGAGAAAAAGAGAGAGAGAGAGAGGTTATAAACGTATCTGCGCAGTTGGTGGCTCTCTCACGTGTATAGCCCAGCGACGCGTGTTTTCGCGCGAGCCGCTATATACTAGCTTCTCTCTATGTTTTCCACAGTGCCAGTATGTCTGTGTGTGTATTAAGCGAGCGTTTATCGACGCGCGCTGGCCACGAGGAAAAATACAAGCGAAAATTACGTAACGAGCGTGTGTGTAGAAATTTTCGTGGCCTGCCGCTTGGGAAAATTTGAAAAAGTCGAGCTGCGCGAGCTTTCGAGCTTTTCCGGCGGGACTGCGAGAGTTTACGTAGTGGTGCGTCGCTGGGCCTGTACAGTGTGCGCAGGAGTTGTGATAGTTCGACGAGTGATAACGAATGTCCAACGTTTGACGTAGTTCAGGCCACTCTCGTCAGGATCGATAGTGTCTGTTTATACACGTCGAGAGCCGCGCCGATCCAGAGGAATAATAACCGTCGCGAGTAGAGCTGAAAACTCGGCTCGAATCAAGAAGCCGCGATCAGAAAAACGAAGCGCGGGCTAATCGTCCAATGCCGGGGCGATATTTCGTAACGAGCGAGCGCCGCGGGGACGTAAACAAAGGAAATTCGGAGCCAGCGCTCAGCCACGCACTTGGCGGATGGACTTTGAGCCTCGCATTCTTTGCGCGGACTTTGATTCCTTCGACACGTGCGGCCGAGAGCGCGAGAGCATCTGCGCGCTCGCGGAAAAAAGCTGGCGACACCACTACGATGACGTCAGGCGCGAGGCGACGTCGGAAAAAACGACGGAGCGCGGATCTGACGCGCGTTGAGGAGCCGTGGGATATGGAGCTGCGGAGGATTTTGAAAGAGGTAGGAAATTTTTGAGTTTTTGAGAGAGTGGTGAGGAGGACTTGGGCGAGGTGAATGTGGGATAATGATAATTTGGGTGGGTTGAATCATGGCTTTCGAGGGTTTTTTTGAAGGTTATACATTCTGAAATTAAATATATAGTTTATGCGGGCGATCGATGCGCGAGATTTTTGAAAATGTCGGTTGCTTGACACAAAGGTTCAGTTAATTTGAAATACTACGGTCGCGCAATTTGATTATCAGTTCTAAATTCGTTATCAAAATATTTATATCATTAATTAAATTCGATAAATATTCCAATATAGAACAAACAAAAAGAAACGATCACATTGACCTGCATTATCAAAGCAAGCAGCGCAGTATTACAAAACCCAAACAGACATTGGCAGAGTTTTTTGTAAACTTTAAAATGCACATATAAACAGCTGGCTCTGCGATATTGTTATTTACATAGAATTGCACTATACACGGCAATCGAGTTATAACACGAGGAATCCGCACATAGCGCATGTTCTCAATCTATATACCTATAGTTGTAAGCATGCTACATATGCAACTCCAACTCGATTAGTGGTACGTCGACTCGACGTAAGTGACAATATCGTCAGCTCGCTATTTATGCGCGCGCAAATCTAGTCTCGAGCTTCGCAGAAAAATTGATCGTTTGCATGCTTATTTTCGAGGCTGTTGTGAAAAATTAATAGGGTTTGTTAGTGAACGTCAAGAGGTGATTGGAAATTGTTAGAAAATGTGTGATTAACGACAATATTTTATTAATACCATGATTAAATACGG
Source organism: Eupelmus azureus (assembly GCA_030522685.1). Taxonomy (NCBI): domain Eukaryota; kingdom Metazoa; phylum Arthropoda; class Insecta; order Hymenoptera; family Eupelmidae; genus Eupelmus; species Eupelmus azureus. The sequence continues at coordinate 4,529 of JAPYZA010005208.1, forward strand.
AGGATTCGGTAGAATTATAACCTATAATTTGTTTGATATTAAATCTATTTTCTTTCATTTTTAATTAGCGCTTACTAGATACTTTCATACTTTTTTTGAATATCTGAGAACTTTTGAAAAATATTAATGTGACAGCGAATAGGAATATGCTCTTTAAATACTTGTACGTTTAACTAGTTTGCAATAAAAAGAATGAATATATTTAAAAAAAAATCTTGTGGCTATGATTATAGTAATATTTAGTGTAGTAATAAATTTGCTACTATTATATTTCAACTCATTTCTGTTAATCTTAGGCACGCGTTTAAACAATAAAACATAAAATTTTTCAAAAATGCATAAAAATAGACTTATTACCGTTGGATACTACAGAATTCTTCTTTAATATTTATTAATAAATATATTTATTATTAAGATATGAATAGTATAAAAATGTACCGTTAGTAAAGGCTTTTATGTTTGTAAAACTTTATGATTCATTTATGATTCATGCGATATCTACACTATTAATTTCACAATATTATGTAGGCATTATCCACGTTGTACGCACTTCCCACTATGATTAGCAAAATAGAGGCGTGAAAAACATGTTCCAAAACCTATAATTTAAGTTTGATAAAATCAACTCTACCATATTAAATTTCAAATAATTGCTGTATAAAAATATATATTCTTTTAATTACTTAACAATTACTAAGCTTTAGTATAGCTAGTGTAATTATTAGAACGCCTCCGGCAACTTTCATAAATTAATTTACATAATATTTCATAATTAATGTAACATTCGAAGATTTCGTATATACGTTATACCAGTAATGATTTCAGTTCATTTCAAACGCTTAATTTGACTTTGTTTGTCCCAAAGGGACGGTTTGATATTTACATTTCCAGAGACTATACACGTACATCGCATTTGTCGACCTTATTTTTCACAATTGACTTTGGAACTCTTATTCTCAATAAGAGTGTTAAAATTTTGTTTTCGTATTCTAGATTGCCTACGGAATCATAAGAAATTAAATATACTCCGAGGATTAAATTTTGAAAATAAACTGTAACTGAATAATTTTCTACAATATAAAGCTTTTCAACTGAAGATTTAAAAATATATTATATTTATTCGCTTTTGAGTATGATAAATTTTTCTTTCTCTTTATGTTTCAGGTAAGTTTCAAATTACTAAATCACGTCTCATCACTAAGTCACGTCTACCACGTAAGTCTATCAAAATATTTTCTAAAACCGTGAACATTTTAATACCAATCCGACGAATCACCTTATATTAAGTAACTTATCAAACCCAAATTAAAACTAGTCCACCCAATAACACACAGCCAACTCCCTTCTAATATTCCCAAGTCCAATAGTGAAAATCAGTTTATCCTCACTAGCTCAGCGCGATATAGTCTAGATCGGCGTGGCCGATCGATAACCTTCCGGTTTTCTGCCGCTCGCACACGAAGAGCGTGTACTTATACATATATACATCCTTGCATGCGGCACGCAGCTCTCCGTGCGATCTACGCTTATACAAGCGGATTCATCATTTTTTTGCTTTTCAATTCTTTTTTTCTCCTCGTTTTTCGATCCGGTTTGGTAAGCCAATTTCACGCTTTGGAAGTAAGTGCACCTTCGTGCGCAGGAGCAGAGAGAAATGCAGATATCTCGGGGAAATTGCGCCGGAATTCTGATATTGAGATCTAGTTTGATCTTTTGTGAAAATTAATGTTCAAGATTTCCAGGTGGCTCTATGAGTGCAGAAACTGATATTTTTAAGATTGTTAATATGCGTGAATTGATTTACAAAGCTTAATTAAAAAAAGTTCGCTGATACAGTTTCATTACACTCAAAACGCACTCGTTAGTTAATCAATGCAATACCCAAGAACAATATTCCAAAAATCCATCCCATAAAGCACCGAAACTCCATTGAAAAGCGCGCCAACTCCCACGCACAAAGCTAGCTCTCGCTCCCCATTGTCCGCGCTCTCCTCAAAGTAGTCTCCGCACCTCCGAGCCACATTATCCCTCCTGCCTCGTAATGAAAATATATACTCTCGCGGCTCCTATGATACACATCCCTTACGAATATACCCGGCGCGCCTAAAAGAACAGCGGAGGCATATAGAGCGAAAGAAAAAAGTAGAAGAGAAAAGGGGGCGGCTGTCGGAAGGGCCGCCTAATAAAGATTGATGGCGAATCCGTGAAAAGTGCGAAAGTAAATTAGTCCGCGGCGATCGAGCCGGGCAACGAACTATGAGGCCCTTTCTGCATTCTCGTGCCCGGGTTACTCGCGGTCGCGATATTACATCGTGCGATCGATGTTATTATTTTGCGCTGCTTCGTGCATTTTTTCGTAGTGAGATGCGGTAATTTACCAAATTGAATTTCAAACTTTTTGGCCAAAGTTTGTTTTCGCAGATTACGTTGTTTTAGTCATTACTGATGAGAAGATAGGTTAAGCAGAGTTTTTCAAATTTAGTTAGGTCCTAACCAGAACCTAATTCTAACCTAAATAACATCTACCATTAAATTAATACATAATCAGGCAACCTGGTCAGGTCCTGATCAAGACCTACTTGATATTCCATTCAAGCTCCACCGTCTTCTCCTAATAGCCCAGCAACTCTAAACTAACCGTCAATTCCGAAACGGTCATCTCGTTAGCCGTCCACGACTCCAGCCCTCAGCCGCCCTTTCTGAACCCGAGCAGAAAAAAAAGGACCACCGTGTGCACATAAACCCAAAGAATTGCGTTAATTTGTCCCCCGCTCGTCTCGAAAGTCCCCGCCACTTACGCAATTACGCGAGTGAGCAAGCCCCGTATACAGTAAAACGGCCGAACGAGCGACGCTGCCCCCCCCCCTGCAACCCCCCCAAGTTCGCGTATTCCGCTCGCGCGCCGCGCGTTATTTTTCTTCTCTTCGGTGCGCGCGCGCGCTCGGCACGTGAGCGGGATAATTCGTCTCTTATACGAGCTTGCATGACGTATAGGGCCGGCACTCGCGGAATCCCCAAGATTCGAGGGGACGCTGAGGGTAGGTGCGGGGGCGTATGCGTGCCTGATTCTGCTGCATTAGGATTTTCGGTGGCCGGAGGCGATGCTTAGGGTGGGAGGGGAAGAATAGTTTTGGAGGTAGAAAGGAAAATTGTTGACTTTGATTTTTGCGAGTTTTAGATTTTTGGTATTTGAGAGATGGATTGTCGGGATTAGCATATCTATTCAAACTTTTTGAGATTTCCGTTAATATTTCACTGCGAATGCGTCGTTTCCTCTTGCTCCTCGAGCAGCTTTGTTTCAGCGGCGCTAATAAATTTTATCAGGACAAACCACATTTTAGCTCAAATTTATAGTTTCAATTTAAAGTTAAGTTGTCCAAATTCGTAAAAAGTTCATTAAAGCCAAGGTTAATTAGAGTTTTAAAACGCGATAAAATATCTCCGTGTTAACAATTTAATTGAGAATTTTTAAATAATTAAAAGACGCAGTAATTATTTTTTCGTAGTGATATTTTGCTAATTAATTTTTGAAATTTCTCTATACTTTTAAAGTTTTGGAAATTAGTTCCAAATACAATAGTTAATACTAATAAATTTAAATAAATTTTGCTGATGAATTTTACTTTCTCTTCAGTCCCAACACACACGCGTTACAAGTAAAGCCTACCAACACTACCGAAACAAAAGCAAAACATTAAATTTTCCCTACTTCAATGTTTTTCCCGTGACAAAGCAGAATCGAAACAATGCCGCAATCTATCAGCAACTGTATCCGAGGTCCACCTTACAGGAAAATCCACCCCCCCCTTGCGCAAAAGCACACCAAATCAAAGGGATTGGGGCGAGAGTCGAGCGACAACGACGAGGGTCGTTCAGGAAGCCCAAGCTTTAATTATAATTCCATTAACCCGATGACATACGCGCGTCAAATAACAGACACACACGCGAAATTACACCCATCAGCGAGCCCGCAAACCGTGTCCTGGCTGTCTTTTTTTCTCTTTGACCTTTTTCGGCCTGGCTGTGTTTGTTTGCCGAGAAACAAGGGGGGGGGGGGGGGGCATTCGCGCTTGTCATCAGATAAAGAAAGGACGAAATAATGTGGCCCTGAAATTTTAAGCTACGTTGGGTGTATAGGTATTTTGCATGCTTTTACATTTTTCTCGTCAAATTTACAAACGAGGAGTATCGCGCTTGTAGATCAGCTGTGTCGGATTAGCGTTCTGTATTTTTAATTCACAAGAGTGTCGTGCTCGGCGAGCTCTCCAAATTTTAAATATTCACGAATCTAGGTATAAAATTTTACAAAAAAAATTTACATTTTTTCATTTTTTGACTTTTCCTACACTCAATCCGAATACTTCCCAATGCAAACACATAAAAACGCCCCAATTTTCTAAACGCAACTACAATATCCAGCACATTAAAATTCCAATTAATTCAATAAACCGGCCATCACCCCAGCAATTATCTCCGCATCATCAAAAGCAAACAATCCAATAAATTTTAAGGACGCGCCCAAGCTCGAGCCAGCTTCGTCCGGCCAGTGCAACGACGGTAGCAGCTGCCCCCTGAAGTGTCGTCTTTCCCGTGAAAAAAGGCGCGAGAGAGAGAGTGGCTCTATCGGTGTCCAACAGTTGTGCTCTCGCGGGTGCACGCGGGGGCAGCCCAAAAACTTACACGTATTTTCGTTGATGCGAGCCTGCGCGCCGCCTGCCACATGTCATGTCGCGAGGATAGGTCCGGGGGTATTGGGTTATACGCGCGCTCTGCAGGACACTGTCCGCTGCGTGCAATCGTTGGTGAAAGTTTGGTGTTGAAAGAAGGGGGCCGTTGTTAGAAGTTTTATTGGTTGGGTTGTTGTTGATGTGCGTTGTTTTAAATTTGTTGATTGTGGGGTTTGGAATCAACGATTTTCTGAGGTGTATTAATTTTTTAATGTTTTATTATTTAAGTATTTATTATTGGAGAGTTTAAGGGGAAAGACAATAATTTCTAAGATCAATTTGGAGTGGATAACACAAAATTTTATAACAAGGATACTCATCCTGACAATAAAAAGGGAATGAATTCGATTCACGCCTTCTTCCAATCGAACAGATTGTTAAGTGTTCAAAAAAAGGGTCGAAAGAGGCTTTCATCATTTTAGTTCCTTTGAGTACAATAAACTAACTTGCTTTTTAACGCATGGCTAGGTTCGTATAATATACAGGAAACATTTTGGGAGCAATGAATAAAGCATTATAGCATTATAGTTTATAAACTTAAAATCTATATTCCCTTATTTATACTCAAAAACTATACCACTCCGATCAACCAATCAACTACCAACCCAGCCCGCCCTAACTCGCCAGCGATACAAAGTATACAGCAGAAAACTAGAAGGGTGTGAGCGTGCAGGTGGCCTCGCGGTGAAACACACCTCTCTAACAGGGATGAAGGAGGGCATAAGCGAACAATGCCCCGACTTAACGTCTGGCCGCTCTGCGCCCGTCTTATAACTTCCGATGACTCGTCGAGCCTGCACAGCCGCCCATGTAATTGATTTTCGCGGTCGTGCATTTGACTTGACGGATCACGAAATTCTGTATATGGGTCTGAGCTGTGCGAGAGATCGGAGGCTTTGCTGCTACGACAGACTCGCTGTTACATGTGGCTGGGAATTGGGTTTGCAAAGTAGGCCTGACGCAGTAGCAATCGGTAGGTGGAGCTGCAGTTGGCTTTGTAGGTGGGAGTTCTTGGGAGTTTGCAGGCTGTAGTTGAGAGTACATACTGGAGTTTCGAAATAGAACGAGAATTGATACCGAAAGGCTTTTGTTGGTTTTTTCTATTATTTAAAATGGTGCGTGAAAGATAAAATGACTATTCGCAAATAGAGTTGGGTTTGTTTTAGCGATTTTTTCCGGATGTAAAAGTGACTGTCAAATTATTCATATTGCAGTCAAGAGATTTAAATTTTATAAACCCTTCAAATGTTGGAGTCAATGTTTTTTGCTTTAAAATTCAATATGACAAATATATTATTCACCAGTCGTGTCAAACTTCTAGTTAGACAATATCTACTTTCACAAATGCTTTTACAAAATCGTACAATTTTTTGAAAATAACAGTACGTTCATAAATTTCTTTCATTTTATACGAATAGAAAATTAAATAAGTTAGTTAGGACTTAGAACCTAACTAGGTTTCCTTATTATTAATATAATTGAGCCTATTAGTTAGGTCTAACTAATTAAATTTCCACTTACTAGGAGAGTGCCATATATATCTGGTACCTAAAAATGAAGTCCACTTATCACAGATCTTTTTTACAAAGAACATAGGTAAAAGTAAAAATACGCAAACCCAATTTTTAATTTGAGAATTATTACGTTTAAAAATATAAATCTGACTCAAAGTTAGGAGTAACAAAAGGTGGAAATAAATCATAAATAAGAAAAAACAATTATTATTTACAGAAAATTTGTGAACTTTTATGTATTAACTGTCAATGTCTTTAATGCGGCTTATAAATTTGAATTAGATTTGTATTTTTTAATGCAGCTAGTGTTAAATTAAATTATAACATTTCTCAGTTACCAAAAATCAAACTGCTCTACTAAATCGTCTAAAACTACCATCAATCACCGCAAGTCCAACCCAAAATTCACCTCCTGCACTCCGTTATTCGCAACCCACCGCTAACCCCGCTAAGTACATACGACTCCCAGGCTTCACGGGCACTTAGCTCACGAGATTCGTCGATTGAAATCGCTCGCGATATCGTCAAGCCCGGTTTGCTTCTCTTTCTCTCCCTCGCATATACCTACACACATAACCAGTCGTACAGTCAAGTGGCAGATTGTAAACATCCGGCACCGATGCAAATTCGCACTCCGCGGCCCGCTTTTCTTCTCTTCTCTGCGTCTCCTCTTCTGCTTGACCTCACTTGCTCTCTTTCTCTCTTTCTCTTTATGTCTCTCGGGAGGCTCGCTCCCTTTCGCTCTCTTTGCGCGTATTTTTCCAAGCCCGTTTGTGGATCTTGTTGGACATGCATTTATTTATTTATTTGCGAACTTTTTGCTCGCGCGTTTCCGCTTGTATAATGAGAGCTTTTATTGGCTCTTTGGCGAGGAGCGAGTTGCGCATTGTGTCTTACGTTTGGCTGTGGGTGAGGAATTGGATATTCTATTGTTGGGGATGCGAGGTGACAGGCGCAGGTTGGCTTTTCAAAATTTAGTTTTTAATCTTGAGAAATGTTTTTGCACTGTTGTGATGTTCGTTACAATAATCATACGAAATTTTTCTATTTTAGTATTTATTAGTCAATATTTTATATGCCAAATATTTTAAACTGTCTAAAATTTACATTTTGAATATTTGCAATTTCAGCACTAGTTGGTAATGTATACTGGAGAATTACCTAAATTCTTTATTCTGCTACAATTTTATAGCGGGCATTCGAAATCTCGAACTCCTGACTTAATTTAATGAACCTTTTTTTAAATAGATTTAAATATGCTTACTTATCATTATTTCATCGTTATACGACCTATTGTTATCATATTATATTGTTAACGTAAGATAGTCTCAAATTTTACAATCATTACAATTCATGTAGAAAAATTGTTAAGTAGTCAAGTCCAGGCTCAGGCAAGACATTTACCAACTACGTCTTATATTATACTTTGATAAGAGAACTAATTCTACTTTTACATATCTTATATTCTATTCAATTTCAACAAACATATCTTAAATTGAGTCAAACCCATCTAATTCCTTCCATAGCCAACAACGCACAAAAGCACTTCTCTCGCATATAACCACCAACCTATCAATCCATCTCATACTCACCAGCATCCACCTTCATCCTCAATTCCTTTATTTCTCCAGAATCTTCAACACGCATAAATTCAGTTTCGCGCTTCACCCAAGCTCCCCTTAAAAAAAAAAAGAACGAA
>JAPYZA010005209.1:0-22225 GCA_030522685.1 Eupelmus azureus
AAATAAAAAAAAACCACACCGAACCCCACAACCCCACCCAAAAAAATCACCCAAATCATTAATCACCCCCCAAAAACAAAGCCCGCGCCTAAACAAACGTAATCCCAGCCCGACACAATACCACCACCAGCACAGACCAGCTCTCTCCTCCACACCAAGCAAGACTCACTCCCAGCCTCAAAGGTTACAGGCGCACGGGAGGGCAGAAAGCGAGAGTTCCAGTTGAATCAGCAGGGCTCGGCGCGCATATAGCCGTCGTCGCGACGAAATGACGCGACGCGACTGTATACACACACCCACATACACACACACGGCGCATGCATTGTACCAGCTCTCTCTCTGCTGCTGCTGCTCCGGAGCCAAGGAGAAGAATAGAGGGACAGAATAGCCGCGCGCGCGCTCGAGTTATGTATGGGAACTCGCGTCGCCACGCGAAAATCATCCCTCTCTCTCGACTTTTCCGATAAAGAGCCCCGCGCGAGAGCGCCAGACTCTCGGCTACAAAGCTGCGCTCTCTTTTTTTTCGCGTTCCCTTTTTTCCTCTGCGCCTTCTTTATCAGTTCTCCTTTACGCTTTGCGCGTCGCTGAGCTCTCGCCGCCGCTGCAGCATCCAACTTTTCGGGGCCGAACTTTTCGCGGAAAAATAGGCGCAGGAGAGCGTCTGAGTGTGTGTATATGGCTACTGCGTGGGCTGCGGGTGTATATAGTTTTGCCGCGGCGGCTGGGCCGGTGAGTGCAGCCAGCCCGAGCGGCAAACACTTTCACTTGGATTCGCGCGGGACTGGATTTTCGCGGTTAGTCGGAGGGAGTCGGAGGGCTGTATGCGCTTTGCTTTGTGATGTTCGTGGAAATTAAACTTTGTGGACTTGGCTGGTTGAATGTTAAAAATAATTCGGCTTTTTGTGTGTTTTATGGTATGCGGAAGTTTGGTGTTTATTAGTCGTAATTATGGAGTTTGCTGTGGTGCTGTCAGGCCTGTTCCTCTTAAACTGCAGACTTTTATGAAAATAGAAATTTTTCTGTTCTCAACTTGATTACTGTTTTTTTGGTAAAATCAAATTTAACGATAAATTTGATAAGTTAATTAATGATTATAAAAATTCGGCCAAACTTAGCAGAAGTTAACATCATCTCTGCGATTTTAATTTATGATCTAATTAGATTTTCCTTTGAATTTCATTTGTAAATATAAAACTGTTATAAAATTAATTATTTTATATGATTTTGTACTACCACTGTAGGATACTTTGTAAAATCTGACGATGTTGTCGGTATTTAAAACAATTTCATAAATGTATAAGTATAATAACACAATTAAATAATAAAAGTAACACTAGTGTTGTATTAACATACCCAAAATAACTGTAAAAGGGCAACTTATTTCCGATAAGATTTTAACTGTAAATTGAAATTTTAAGAAGAAACTTGGTTACATAAATTGTATGACATTTGTTTATAAAGTATTAAAAATTATTATGATTGTTTTCTACCGAGATACTTGCGAGCAACTCCCTAAGTAGCATTTTGATAAAACATCATCTGAAGAAAATACACATTTATCGGACTCTTCACTTAATTTTGAAATAATGGCTATAAAAGGTAGTAAGATTTAATGAAATATTAATAGTTTATTTCAAACATTTATATAAAGATTTTATTTACCACTAGTGTTACTAAGGCGATATGAGAAGAAATGGTAGTTTCCAAACAGCGTTTTACTTTAAGATGCAACTCAAACAAAATTGAAGAAATAAATATTAATTCAATATCAATCTATAGTTCCCTGATTTTAATCATTTTTCATATAGGAGGCAACATCTAAAAGCGTATTAAAAAGTGAGATCACATTTACAATTGGTACCATTACCTTAGCATTTTCTTAATAGTATTCAAATTCATAAAATATATCTCAAAATAACTATTATTAATTATAAATTATCGTAAATATCGTGTATATGTTAAATCTCAAAAAATCTGTACAACTGCACAAATAACTTGTATAGTGATTGATTTTTTTATCTATATATAAAGGATTCAAATCAACTCTACTAGATTGCTTTTCTAAAGTGATGTTTGAAGTTTGTTTCATACGGAATTGAAAATATCGTGTGCAGGCGTGCGCATTTTGCATGTTATTTTCTTCTTAAGGAAAAGAAAATTACATGAGTAAAACTTAATTATTAAAAAATAAATCTATCTATTATTATTATTATTAGATCATTGTAAATTATGTCAGAAAAACTAAATTGATATATTAGTATAGCGAATAGCTTGTAGAAAATGTAAGAGAGAAAATGTAAAATAAATAATCATGTAATAGTGTAATACAACATCACAAAGAGTGTATAATCAACATAAGGAAGAAAGTACCAATCATTTCCTAATTAATTAGTGATACAAAATTATTAATTACATTAATCCTATTTACCTTTCTCATATTTTAACCAAAGCTGGCTCTCGTCAAAATTCGATATAAAGCATTTTATTACGAGGGCCTCGAGAAATTGCCTCGATATAGAAATTAAGAGGTTATTGAAAGCCGCGCGCTTGAAAACTTGAGCGCAGAAGAGCCCCACGTTTCTTGTAACTGAAATTTATCATCGCTTAAACTTTGTACACGAACTTAAAAGTCTTGCGAGCGCGCTTGTCTTTTTTACTCGACTCTCATTAAACGCTTATAAAAATACGAGATCATCTATTTAAGCAATATTTATAAATTTTTATTTTATTGAAATTCTACGATATATGTAAATTATTTGCATCATATTTAACAAAAATCATTAGTTAATCATGAATTGCACAAAAATTTTGTGTTAAAATGAATTATAGGTTGTATGTTCATTCCAAACCAGTATATTTTAATAACACGAAAATTAAATTTATCGTGCGAATATTTAGTTAAATTTGTAATTTCTTGTATATAATTTTAGTACAAAAATACACTACACTAAATTCGAATTACACAAGAACGCAAAAAATTTACAGTTTATAAACAAACACTGCAACATTCCACCAACGCCAAGCTTTAATTCATCGAACAATTTCGAAACTTTAAACGCAGAAAAAGCACAGCTCGAAACAAACGGCCGCGTCAAGAAACACAAATCGAATGCAAAAAAAAAAATACCATCGAGCCCGAGTACGCGTTTCTTCCATACCGTCACACAGCTATCCCTTCGAAATCCGGCGTTCGTTAAAGCCTCTCAACGCCTCTGAGTGCTTAACCCAGGCGCGCGAATCAATTTTCGCAATTCGCCAAACAATTTTTCGCCAAATCCAGCCAGACTCGACACGATCGCAAAAAGCGCTTCTGCTCCTTGTGCTGTCTCTCGCATCCGGCGGATTAACCCTCGCCCGACCCCACGCACCAATATATATAATACACACATCGACGGGCGCATCGATCACGACTCGCTGAGCCGAATTCTCGCAGCAAGAAAAAGGGAAAGCGGAGACACGCGGCAAGGGAGCCGGAATGATAATAAAAAAAAGGAGGAAAGAAAAAATATAAAGCTTGTCGGCGATTGATTCTTCCGTGAGGCGGCGACGCCCGCGAGCAAGCCAACTTTTAATTGGCACTTGCCGCACGCGGCCGTCGCGGCGGGCCCATCAGCGCGCCTTTAATTGCCGGGCGTTATATAGGTATATGCATGCGGAGCTTGCAAGCTCTCTTGAGTGCGCCGCGGCTAATTGTGCGCCGCTGCGAGGATCGGCTTGTCGCGATGCAAGATTACACCGCGGAGGATTACGAGACATGGGTAGACACGTCTGCGTAAGGTAATACGAGCTTGCGGCCTGTGGGCTGTATAATGTTGAGATAAGGAGGGAGAGCGTTTAAGGGGGTGTGGTTGCGTGAGGGTGTTGGAGCTTTTTGAGATTCGGGTGGGAGAGGGGCGATGGTATATATTGGTGGGTTTTTGGGAAATTAGGGAGATTTGGTTTTTTTTGTGCGGTTTTGGGTGCTGAGAATTACTGGGTTATGGTAGTGATACTTTTATTGTGACCTCTGGAGGATGTTGCAACTACGGGTCTCGGATATGGCATGATTTTTGAGGTATGTTTTTAAATGTCTAAATATATCTTAGTACGGCGAGTTTCCTCATATTTTCAGATTTCTATAAACCACCAAAGTTTGAATAATATGCTAAATCCGTGATCCGGAGGCATACCATGACCTTATTCAAGTAATTTACATATCAACAATTCTAAGTAAGATTAGTACTTTTCAAAAACTGCGTGTTTTGAAATTGTATATGTTTTGGTATAAAATAACTCTATTTAAAATCTTGATATTATAATTAGATTCTGGGTTTAAAATGATCAGTTTTTGAAATGCACTAGCCCTTCATTATTGTCACGAAAGAGCTAGTACAATTACTTAAAACATCATTACTCTTAACGGAAAACTATGTTATTTGCCACTATATAATGAATATGTTCATCCTGAAATGAAGTCTAGTGCATTTCGCTATACCCTGGCTTACATCAATTTTCACATTTCATCTCATAAGAAGCCACATTAAAATTTTCTGTAGTAACCAGTATAAACAAAGGCATCATCAAATTCAACACTTTTTAAGTAATCAATATTGCTTTAGTTGATTTTATCATCCATACATGTTTCAAGAAAATGTTTAAAAAATAAAACATTTTATGATGTTAGGTAATTTTTCCTCAATTTTTTTCAGTGAAAATCATCAAATAAATTTATTCATAATGTACGCGTTAATGTATTAAAAAATAATAACACAAATCACGTAATATTACATACAGTTACGACAAATCTTATATTTTCAATCAACCAACTTTCAACCAATAACGATCTCATAATCAACAAGTTCCCAACAGCCAACCAATCATTCAACTACAACTCACATCTACATCAACCAACAATAAAAATCTCATCCACAGCCAACCACCAAAACTCACCAACCGTCAAAATCCCTAAACGCAATCTCAATCAACCAGCAGCGCCGCCTCAACCCCCAAATACCCATCGAAAATACCTCGCACGTTTCCCATCGCACTACTCCAACCTCCCGACCCTCCCGCACCAAAATCAATCCCAACCTCGGAGACGCAACCGACAACGCATACGTGGGCCCCCCAGACCCTCGTGTGACTCAGCGCTATCTCGATCCAGCGCATTCCAAGCATGAGATGCTCTAGCTGCATCCCTCCTGCGCTTCGTTAGCGGTGTATCTCGCTCGTTCGGCCCGCGCGTATATATACACACAGTGTACGGAGTCTCTCCCCTCGTTGTTATCGAGCTCCTCTAGTACCGGCCGCGCGTGCTTACCTATACAGATGCGGGGAAGCCGTATATGTACACGTATGGAAACAGGTGTGTTCGCGTGTATAGGCAAAGTCGCGGCTGAAGAGCGGCTAATTGCCTGTGTGTGGGGTGGCCGAGTGCTTCTTCTTTTTGTCTTTGGCGGTGCTTCTTCTGAAATTGCGGACTGATGGCGCGCTATCGTTTGAATTAATGAAAGTTTGATGAGTCGGGCAGGCTGGATGGGGTGAGCGGATTGTTTGACTGATGTCGAGCTGATAGATTATTGGTGTGACACGGTGATTGGTGGGTCGTTGCTGTTTTTGGGTTGATGGAGCGTTTGGTGATTTAAGGAGTGTATAGTGATGTTTTGATGGAGAATTCGGGACAGAGAAGGTGAATTAGCTGATTGACTTTTGAAGATATAATTATGATTTGGGTTTGCAGTAATGGTTGTATGTAGTATGGTTTCTAAGATACACATTGAATATTTATTGATTTCTTCGGTAACTTAAACTATAGGTAAATACACTTTATAAAGTAAAATCAACAACGTAACTTGGAACCAGCTCCTGTTGATTTAAGATATTCTATATTGACCACAACGAATTTGCTAAGATGTGAGCTGGGTTAAGTTTATATACAATTTATAAAAAAACGTAAGTTTATCCACTAAAAAATTAACAACAGCAATTACTAATTTCTTATGATTTTAAAATTACGAACATCACTTGTTTGAAAACACCAACAATTGTAACAAACTCGTTTAAAAACTAAAACTTACAGCTTTCAACGATAAAAATCTCAAGTAAATAATAAACTCAATTCCCAGCGCAAAAGCCTCGCTATACAACCCCTACAAAAAGCACAACAAAGCAGAAAATGGAACCTTTCAATAAAGCACACTAAGCTACAATTAGTCGCCGAGCGCGCGAGCTATTACTCTGACAGGCTCGCGCTCGAAAGATGGCTTAAAACGGCCTCTCCGTAGCAGCCGATAGAAAATTTCAGATGAATGCCAGCACGCTTGTCGACGTTCCGTCTCGCTAATGCAGCGCGCGCGTCGATATAAAATTTTTTTCCCGCCCACGAAGATCGATATATACACACCGTTTGAGGAGCGCGCGAGGTGTCGAAGAAACCACTTTGAAAGAGGGACCGCGAGTAGATGCAGAGACGAGGATGTCGGCTGCAGTTCGCTGGAATCGGCTTTTCCGACTCATTGGCTCATGAAACGCGGCCCTGATATATATTGAAATCTCAGCAATCGGATTTTGCCCCGGCGGCTGCTGCTGCTGCTGCAGATCGAAAAATCATTTTTGCCCTCGCGCACATGTGTATATACTTGCGGGAAAATCGAAGGAGAGATGAGAAAAGGACGCCGCGGCCGAGAGGAACATATATATCGAGCTGCACACGTGCCGGGGGGAAAGCATAACGGAGTTTTGATTTTCGATGCGAGTCCGCCGGTGAAACGGCTTGAAATGGGTTGCGATACTGCATTTTCTTAATTTCGTTGTTTCGTTTTTCCGCGAGGATGGAGCCCGCTGCGAGAGCTCACGAGAGAGGAAAGTGTGACACGCTTTTTTTTGGAACGAAACCGTTGACTCGCTGACATGGATTCGGATTAAAATGATTGCGTTTTTCGTTTAGAGGTATTGGTGCGGATGTGCTTTCTGGGGTGTCATTAAATAAATTACAGTAGTTATTAACGTTTGGGTTATTTTTAAAGTTTGTCGGTGAATGTCGGATATTTTTTAAAAATCATACTGCGAGGTATATGAGCAGAAAATACATGTCCTGAGAAGCAACCTATACGAGGATGTCAATAAAAGGGAACCTGAGTCTTATTTACCTTTCTCCAGTTGTTTGCTCACGCGGCTAATGCACAAACATTTTCTTCTGCTTTTTCGACTTGGCTGGAATTTCGTGCCTTATTTTTTGCACTGAATTCACGAATAGTATTCTTTCTTGATAGAATTAATTACAGTGACGAATTTTATAGAACGTAGTAATCGAAATAGTTTTTAAATATTAATTTTGTTTACACTGTTAAATGTTTTCACATTAAATTTAAAATGAACGTGAACTAAAAACAAAATTTTTGATACGTTAAAGCAAAATAATACAAATGGCATCAAATGTACTGTAAAATTATATTAAATTTAATACAAATATTAAAAATTTCATGTACATTTGCTATAAAATTAATGTAATTTTTCATTGACGTTCTTTTGTATATCTACTTTAAATGTAATAAATATCGTAACAGTATACAAAGAATTTTGCTTTAATAACAGTAAATCGTAAAGTGAATACTGTAGTATAAAGAAATTGAAACTGCAAGTATACCATTAGATATACTGTTACGTGTTTTAATATTAAATTTAATGTACAATTTAATCAAAGCAAAATTTTTAATATTTATAAAAAA
The DNA here is from genome assembly GCA_030522685.1 of Eupelmus azureus. Classification (NCBI taxonomy): domain Eukaryota; kingdom Metazoa; phylum Arthropoda; class Insecta; order Hymenoptera; family Eupelmidae; genus Eupelmus; species Eupelmus azureus. The sequence goes on from JAPYZA010005209.1 coordinate 7,707, forward strand.
ACATCATAAATATTGTATCTAATGTATTGTAAGATAACATTAAATTTAATTAAAAATTTAACAATATAACTTGTAGTAGTTGCTTAAAAAAAATTTTTTACATTTTAAACCAAGTTTCTTTAATTACAATTAAAACGTAATAAAAATTTACTAAAGAATCATACAACAATTGTCTTCAATTGGTGCAATAAAAATAAATACCAACTCACCTCAACATTCAAACCTTAAAATTTACGATCGAAAAATTCGACAAAACCACGTAAATTACTCTCCCATCCAAACCGTATCATTCCACCCCCGCGCGCATTATCATCCCAGCAATCCTATAAAATACACAAACTCCTTTTTATATATATATATATTTAATATTTCCACCGGCCTCAGTCCCTCCTCTCCTATAACCCACAAGATTTACAGCCGCGCTCTAACGATAAAATGCTTATTCATAATTCCGACAATTTTTAAAGCCGATGTGATGTATTGCCGCGCGGACTTTTTTACGCGCGCTTCTTCCGGCCCTTGCGCAAGCCTCCCCCGCGTATAAAAAACTTTTTCCCTCTCTCTCTCCTCCCCCTCGACTCCGAGACGCTCGCTCGCCTGAATATAACAATCTCCGGGCTGCGGATCCAGCGGCAAAATATAATCCCCGGCACGCGCGCACGAAAATCGTTTTATAGTTTTACAAAATTTTAATGCCGAACTTCGCCCGCGCGGACGGAGTGCGGCCAAGTCGAAATTATTGCGAGTCCGAGCGAAAGAGAGGGAGATGCGTATAAGCTGGGGACGCGGGAGGGGACAGGATGGACTAGACACGCGGTGTCGCTCTAATTGGATGATAAAGTTGGAAGTTTATTTTGTTGTTGTTTGAGAGTTCGTTGTTCGCTTTGGTTGTTTTTATAAGGAATAGACACGAGTTCGGTGATAATTTTGAGGTGATTGATCGGTAGGAATAAAGTAGCGACAAGTTTATGTTTTTGAAGCTTTGTTGAGTTTATTTTTGTATTTAGTCGTTTTATTTTTTGCTAATGTGTTATAGATTAAAGTATAAAAATAAGTTTGTGGTACGTGCAAAAATAATCAAAATTCTGTAATGTTTTTAGATATGATATATAAATTTAAAAAGTACAACTAAAATGTTTCTAGAAAAATGGACAACGTGAAGAATAATATTCAATATTACGATATTATATTACTTAGATTATATTTAAAAACATATTAAGTATATGAAGTAATATTAGCATCTTTATTTTTATTTTCATGAAGATCATTTTGAATTTCTTGAAAAGTTTTTCCTTTCGTTTCCGGCAGAAAATATAAAACTATCGTCGTTGCCAATAAACATATTCCAGCATTAATCCAAAAAGTATACGCTTGTCCCAACGAGTCGACCAATAGCTGATAACCCGACATAAACGTAAATCCAACAATGGGTGTACTCATATTAACTATAAATAGAGCTACGCTTTTTATTTTCTGAGGAAATATTTCACTTAATACTGTGCTAGGAACTGACGTGAATGCAAATGCATACGAGATCAAAAACACAATTATCGTGACAATCGGTATCCACTGCAAATTTTGCACATCAATATTCAAGTTCAACAAATGAAAGTAAATTCCTAAACCTGATAATGATGTCGCCGTACCAATACTAGCTACTATTAAAAGTAATCTTCTTCCAAGTATGTCAATTGACTTTGCAGTTAATAATAACGTCACAACGGCGATGATGTTGGCATAAATAACAAATTGCTCTGGAGGAATCAAATTGAACTTACTGCTGATCAAAATGGATTCCATATAATACAATAACATCATTTTTCCACTTGTGTAAGCTGACGCAGCTAGTATCATGACAATGGGAATTGATTTTCTAAGCACTGGTGACCTTAGTAACGCTTGCAATTTATCTTTTATGCTTTGGCGATTATCAGCTTCAACGAAATTTTTTATTTCACTAAGCACAGTCTCCAAATCACAGCCGACGTAATAGAAATCAACCGATTTCCTTGCTCGTTCATAGTCACTTATCCTTACCATGTGATACGGAGATTCCATAAGCCAGATAAATATTATCCCTGCCACTAGGCAAATAGCAAGGTAAATTGAACTAGATATCTTCATAGGTAAATACGTTTCCGTTACCGTCCCAATGACAATGCCAAAAGGAGATCCTGATGCTGCTATAGAAATTAAAGTCCCACGATTTTCCGGCTTTGATACTTCGCCCAAGTATCTGGGAAAAGCACAGCAGGTCCAGGAAGCCGTTATACCACATAAAATACGTGAGACGAAAATCCATGTAAAGGAATTAGCGATAATCAAAAATATCCATGAGGTACTGATGACCGGTACTGTCATAAGAAGTGCTTTCTTACTTCCAATGTATTCGATCAGAATGGATCCCAGAATAGTACCTGCAATTCCTGCAAGAGTTTTATACGATATCATCATTGATATTTCTTTAGGCGTCGCTTGAATGGTAGAGTTTTCTGAAGTCAGATAAACTAAATTTGGTGAAGTCCAACCAATGTTTATTCCTAATTGCATCGTCAATAGAAATGCTGAAAAAATATTGCATTTTAAAGTAAATTTTTTTATAATTTTGATTGGAATGAAAAAGATTATATAGTAAATTCTTTAAGAATATGTATTTAAAAAAATATACTTCCGAAAGCTGCAGCCAATTGTATAAACGAAGGTGACATTTTATTCTTTTATTACTAATTGTTCTTCTTCAACTAAGAAATGTTAAATTCATAGACTTACAAGTAGTATCAAGATTTATAATTTACAATATTAGATAAATAAAAAACACGATAATTATCTTATATCTTATATCTTTATAACTTTTTCATTGAAAACTTACCAATTCCTTTGTCGGCCTGATATTGATGAAGCCACATTTAATGTAACAATGAAAATATCGATAATATCTGCAAAACGTCTCTGATAACATTGAAATGTGATATCTTTTAATAAATATTTCAATGATTTATAGTATAATAATTAAAAAATTGTTTGAGTTAAACGAAAATAATTTATGATAATATTATATTTTGTTTTTCAAAATTGAACCTATTTATTTGCTTACACCGTATTTTCATTTTTGTATTACTCAGCAATTATGACAGATGAATGTCTATCTATCAAAATACCCAGTAATAAATAACAGTATCAGATAAAATTTGCAATTTCACATAATCGATACAAGATTCTTTTCCATTGCAAACGAAATACCCGTGCTTCATTCAAAAAAACCTGCATTTCGATTTTCCGAACAGAAAAGCCCAACGCAGCATAGAAATCAATAATAATAGGGGAGCCCACTCCACAATAGCTAAGAACCCTCAGTCACAAGCATTTTCACTTCCTTTTTCCACTACACAGCAAAGTACGAATCTTTGGTTTCCGACCGCGCGCTTTACAAAGAAAGGGAGGGCATTTTTTGGAAATTTATTCCACACAGCCGACCCTGAATGGATTTCAATTAGCCGAATATCAGCGGCTGCGCGCGCGGCCAATAGAAATTCGCTGCTGAATGCTCGCCTATTCTACAATATAATATAATTACCGCTGTAAAAAAAAAGAATCATACGCGTCGGTGGGCGGACGGCTGTGCAAAACGCGCGCCGATCGATCAATGGCTGCAATAATGCGCCGATAAATTCTCCTCGCGCATTAACCGCAAAAACGTATATATTTCCGGGGGGTAAAGCGGCTACATTCAGAATTTATCCGACGGCATTCAATTAAACTGAAATCAGTCCTAGCTTTTATTATTAATTGCTTTTTAAAGCTTTGCTCGGGAACGCGCCCTGGGCTTTTTAAGTACAGACCAAGCGTCGGCCTCGATGTCGGCAAAAAGCAAAACAAATTCGATCTCCGACGTGGTTTTTGCGCTTGGGGCAATTTTTTTTTCTTTTTATGCGGAGGAGGGGAAGTTTTTATGAAACTGACAAATCGCCCGGAAGTGACAAAACGGCTTCTCATTAATTCACATGTGTGTTCTTCTATTCGTGAAAATTAAAAATATGGCCCTTCGAGCTGTCGCTCGGGCCGATCAATCGAACGCGTGCGCTTTCCAAGTCAACTGCGAATGGGAAAAATCAACTACACGGCAATAATTTGTTATTAATGGGCATGTTTATTGAATTACTAAAGTTACGTTATATTTAATAATTCGTCAACATTTGAAATATTTCGTATCATATTTGCTCAAATTACTTCTTTTGATAGTAGAAAATATATTTGGCTGTTTGATGTATGAAAACAAACATTAAAAGGCTCTTAATTTAAATTCATTTACGCTTTTTCAATTGTGTACTTATATACTTTACCAAACAAACTTTATTATTGAGCTAATCAGTAAACAAAGGAGAATTGTGTTCTCATTCAAGCGACTATAACTTATTTCTTAATTCAAATATTGTATATAAATTTTAATTGTTCCTCTTTCCTAAAACTCAAATAACAATTCCCTTCCATTTTAATTCCGGAAGAAACAAAAATAAAGCCAATTCTTATATATAAACAAACTACATGCAATCATAAAACAGAAAAACGTCCCAACATCGCATACTCTACTTCCCCGCTAACAGTCCCCCTCGTTATATCCTCGAACAAAGCTCCCAGCGTAAAAACCGAAATGCAGGTCAACGAATCGCGCCTCGAGCTCCGAAACACCTAGCTTATCTTCATATCGCGCGCCAATCGTGCACGCATCGAAGAATATCCGCTCCCGTTTTAGCACAATGCGCGCGCAAGCTCGCCTCTCGAACGCGACGTCCTGATTATAATTCGTCGTTTCTAAATCCGGCGCACTTGTTGCTGCCGGCTCGTTATTTTCCGTGCTGCCGCGCGGCATCGCTTTACCTTTGCGCCAATTAGCCTTTTTATCAATGCGCTTTATTAGCCATTGGCTTGTTCATCAATTTCAATGGGGTGGATAACGAAATGCGCGGGTAATTAGAGCGACGGGCCGAGCGAGCCTGCAAACATTGCTCGGGGGGTGAGGGTTTTTGGATAGTCGATTCTAAATTCTGGTTGATGAAAATAATTATGGGTTGTAATTCTTGAATGGTGGAGTCGTGGGGCTGTAATTATTGATGCGACTGACATTTAGTAGAAATGTAAATTGACGGTTATAAGAAAAGGCTGCTTTATGGCCATGTTATCTTGTGAAAATCATTTAATTACATGTTAAATTTATGAATCAGTCTTTTTTAGGCACGATCTATAAAGAAATTTTGTCACTTAATAATTTCTTTAACTGAAGAAAATGTTAAAGGTCTATAGTTACCAAAAATTACTGGGACTTAAATTTTAAACAATAATTAGCTTTGAAAAACAAAGTGAACAGATATATTTTTTCAAAATTAAGCATTACGTGAAATATCTAAATTTTGGTGATTGTTGTCATCTGTATCACTTTAAAACAGCCTTAAATAAAAAATGTTCAATTGTGCGGCTCGCGCGGCGCCGACAAATATTTTCTCCATAAAAAAAAAGCAGCGCGCTGGCTTTGCTCCAAAAACAAGAGCTTAAAGGGGACGAGAAAATGAACAAAAAGAGCAAGGAATTTCATGTTTGATCGATTTGTACCGAGTCGGCTTAGAGCTTTTAAATGGCCGCAAAGCTCGCTGCGTAAGCGACGTTGCCGCAAGGGCCCCGAAAAAAGAGAGAGAGAGAGAGAGAGAAGAGAACGAGGCTTATCGTGCTCTGGCGCCCGCGCGCGTTCGTCGATGCCCCGCGGGGAATCCCCCGATTACGCGCCCGCTACGTGCCCTCCCCCGCAACACAAAAAAGTCCGCGGGATTATCGAAACTCTCTCTCTCTCTCTCTCTCTCTCGCCCCTTGCCTGTTTCGCTTAAAAACTTTCGCCCGTACTTTTTCCCCGACTTTGCCTCTGCGCTCGCGAGAGAGAGCGGGAAAAAGTCGAAACAGTGCGCCGAGGCCTAAGAAGAAAATCATGCGCGAATTCGTTCCGAGGATTAGCGGCTTATAAGCAGAAATTTATTATGGCAGAAAAGCGGGAAATCTGAATTACGGCTGGGAACTAATCAGGCGCCGCGAAATTGGCGCCCGCGCGCGGGACGGGTAATTGGCTGTCCCGGGATTTCGAGCGCGCGGATCAATTTTTCTCTCGCGGCCGTCAAACAAAAAACCATGTGTTAGAATCCGCCTGGATTTGTTTGCGAATCAATTTAACATGTCGTGCGGAAAATCGCCCGGGAAATCAGGTATACATCTGTGAATTAACATTTTTGCACGACAAACACGCGACTAGCTGTATAGTAGCCGATCGGCATACGCACGCCGTCGCCATTATTATACGAAAACAATAAACGCCCACTTCAATTTTAAACAAAGTTTCCCGTTTATCGTCGCGCCGACAAACAATTTAAAAGCCCCAATAAAATTAAACGCCCGGCGCGCGTGCCGAAATTCGGCGCGATAACACGCGGCCAGCGTAAATTTCCGGCCTTTGACGCGTCATTAATATTAATCATTTTCCGCGCCGAACAATCGCGGCGCTCTTACGTATTAATTGCGCCCGCAAACTTATTAATTGGCGGGCGCCAGGCGGACAACGAGTGGCGCCCAAAGCGGGATTTTAAAATAAGCGAAATTACAATGCGCGCGCCGGCGCGCCCGCTGGAAAATACATTTCCCATGACGCTTCCGCGGCGCGTATGCGGTCTGCATTTTCAACGCGGGCTCTCGATCCGGTTCGATTATTCGGGGGGGGGGGGAGTCGCAAAATTTTGCGACGCGCGTGTGTGTTCGCCTGCGGCGTCCGGATCGGTTTGCCTTGTATGCATGTATACGTGTATATATATGTAAGGGTTTGAGGCTGACCTTCGCATGGATGGTTTAGCGTAGAGTCAAGAAGCGCGTGTTTTCCGTCGTCGTGGGGATATATCATCCCTGGAGTGGTGGATTGAGTTAGTTATGCGGCTGCGGTCTTATGGATTAATGGAATTCCGGTCAGGCGGATAGTGCGCGTATCTGGGAAGTGGAAAAAGGAAGGTGAGGAGATGTTTGGGAGCTTGTAATGCAAGCATTGTTCGCTAGAGTAGGATGTGGATAATGGAAAGGAAGGGGGGGGGATGTGTAATATATTGCGGTGATTTTATATATGTAAAAATTAATGTTGTTTATGTTATAAACCGTTTCTCTTATATGAAAAATATATTGTAAAATTAAACTAAAAAGTGTTTTTTATATAAGTACATTGATGCAAAAAATATTAATATATTTAAATATAAATTAATAACCATTTAATTAAAAATATGTCTCTTTTGTGTTTCAGGTAAATTATTCTTAAAGGAATGCCCGCACATATTTAGAGAAGCAACTTTTGCCATAGTAAGTCATTTCTTTTCATACTCATTTTTCAAATAAGTGACAACTTGTGACATTCAAAAGATTTCACGGTGAAAAGCAATCACAAAATATGACACACGTGTACATTAACATTAAATAAATTCATCACTTTTTTTTAAAAAACCTCCGCATTTACGAAACTCGCATTCGCATCCACTTTGACGTCAATACACTCATTCCAGGCCACACTTACTACAAAAAATTGTTTCACCCAACCTCGAGCTGTTTGCGTTTCTTCAACGCTAATAACCAGTACCAAATGCAAACTAGAAATTCTATCAAATTGAACTATAAGCCCGGGTAAACATTCGCGATGAAATATCAGCAACAGCTTCGCTACCCGACAAAAAAAAACTTGCTTTCCGCGCATTTATCGTCCAAACACAGAAAAAAAAGTTTCGACCGTCGTGTTTATCTAGTCTGACGAGCCCGAGCGCGAAAAAATTTCGTTCAGCCCCCCCGCTGTATTACCTTGGGAACGGCTCACATTACTCTGTTTGTCCGCGAGCGAGTAAAGTAAAGTCAGACCCCGCGCCGCACACGGAAAAAGAGTCAAAGAGCAGTGCCAAGAGAGAAAGCTAAATTCAATAAGAAAAGCCGAGACAAAACGGCGGATATTAGAAAAACGTATATGTAGTCGGGCTCGCGCGTCGGGAAATCGACGCCTTTGGAATATACATCGGGAGAAAAAAGAAGGCGGGCGGAAGGAAGGAGGCGGAAAAGTTCCATTCGCCGCGCATAATGGGGGAGACTGCAGCCCGGCAGTACAGCAACAGCAGGCAGCAAGGAAAAACTAAGACCTTTTTTTCCGTCGTCCCCCCCCGCGCGCTGGCGCATAGTCCGACTATAGCCAGCTAAGGGCTCTCAAGGAGCCGTTTTTTTCTCCTCCTTTGCCTCGCTCAAGTAAAGATTCTTTTCACTCGCGGATTATATATACATATACACAGAGAGGCTCGCGTATTAAACCCACATATATATACACTCCCGGCGCTGGCAACAAAATTCCTCCTTTCGGCAGCGGGGGGGCATTGAGCGCAAGAGAGAGAGAAGCTGAGGGAAAAATCGAGCAATGCTCCACTGGCGTAATTAAAACTTTAATACTGTAATTAGCTCGAGAATTTAAAAGCTCTTTTCGCCGGGCCGCCGAGGCACCTGCCTCCCCGCCTCGCAGCCTTCAAACGCTTCAATTAATACGCGGCTCGAGAGGATGAAGTGGGAGCCGGCCTCCCGGCAGGGGTAGTAATGCACGTTATCGCCAGAGACGCCCGGCCCTAATTAAGTGTGCGAGCGCAGTACTTATCGGCGCAATATTGATACTACCCCGGCTTGTAGTGGAAAGGCCTGGGATCGATATGTATATATGTACATCGCGCTGAGAGAGGTAGAGAGAGGCGCTAATGGATGTATAGGCGTATATAGTCTAGTGCATATATCGGGAGAGCGCGGCTTTAAAAGGGCAAAAGTAGGACTATCTGGCGGCGCTTCTCTTTTGATCTTTCAGCGCGAGTGTCTGCGTTGTGCGAGTTCTTGGTGAGGATTAATGTATGACTGGCAATTGCAGCCGAGTGTGTTTGATGTTCTCAGACGTTGGATGTTCGGTTTTCGAGTGTTTTTTTTTATGTTTGAGTGCTTGTACATGCGATTAAGTTGTTGAGCTTGTTGTTGAGAAATGACGGGTACGTGAATTAATACGGAAACGAGCTTGCACGCGTTATAGGGGAATAATGAGCGCTTGTGGAGGGTTAGTAAGGGCTGGAGATATTTGGGTGAATGACCATCGATAGGTGCTTGGTGTTGTTCAGGCTATATGTCGAGGATACATTTTCGGATGAATTATTAATGACGGGAATCCCATTTTCGTATAAATTCATTGTTGTGGTGCGTGTTTATTTTGTCGCCGGTAAGTGAGTTCGCCGCTTATAATTATTCATTACTACTCTAGACTACTTTTTAGAAGTACCTAGGGAGTTTTAGCTTAACAAGCATGAGTCAGCAAAAATATATTTGTGGTCAATGTATATATTTTGTTAGTTTCTGTCTAGTTTCAATGGTTTACACTAATTTATCAATTTAAAAAATATTATGGAAGATTAAGAAATGTAATAAGTTTTGTAAACTAAAAGCATAATTAATAAACTGCAAATTATATACCTACCTCCCAAGTCCATTTACCTTAAAATAAAATATAATGAACAATTTCAAAAACATAAACCACAATAACAGAATCATCAACATTATATAACTACTGACTCCTCATACTATCAAAAAACACCCAGAAAAACAAAACAAGCGTTCAGTTCCCTTATCTGCATTAGCCGAGGATCTCATTAGCGTAGAAGTGCCAGAATGGCCCTGCGCCAGACACAAACGCCTGTGCGTATAACGCGCGAGGAGTAGGTGCTAGGTAAACTCGAGTTTACAAACACTCGGGCTGCAAGCTCGGGAGCTTGAGTTTCGGTGGCTGAGCTTTTGTAAACTCCTGGGAACTTTTCCGAGTCTAAGACCGCGTTAGTATGTTTGATCGGCTCTTCAACTCAAATACGCCCGGGGAATCGGACGATTAATCCCACTCACTTGCGCCAAATTAAGTTCGCTGAATTATCGGCCGAAAGGGTATTGGCGAATTTTTTTTACGAAGAATGGCTTTTGTTCGTTTCTGTCGGAGGTTTTAAACGTTGGAGGCTTTGGGTTGATGATTTTCGGATTGTTGGGTTATTCGACGATTTTTTATGAAAATAATTCATTGTTATTGACCGTTAAAATTGGATAAAATATTATTGACCGTTAAAATTGGATAAAATTTGTTCGAAAAACATTTTTAGAAAGATACGTGTAATGGTAATTTCTGTAAATAACTAATTTCATATGCTCAGTAGAAATTTGCAATCAGTCCTCAAGCAAACACTACCAAATAGCCTAAACACCACCATAACTCTGTCAATCTCCACCTTCCCACTTCGTCAAAAACACATAAACGCAGCGAACAATCCCATTTTCAAAAAGCCACATCCACACACAAAACCCTCCCATCCAACAAGAAGCTGCCTCTTACAAACACCGGAAAAGCACAGCGAGCTTTCCAAGCGGCGGCTCCCCCAGCCACCCCCGCCCATATACATCACCCCACTCCCCCACAAAATCATAACCGTTTCCCCCGTCGCCAAGTCGCCGAGGAAACAGCGCACGAAAACCCACACAACTCGGGCCCGAAGTTCGCGATCGCTCTGGCGTAAATCCGCGCAAAAAAGCTCCCGCCAATGCCAAGGACAGCCGCGCGCGGCCAGAGATAGAAATGCGCGGAAGCATCACGCTCCAGAGAGCTGCACCCACACGCACACGGATCCCCCCTGATGCGGTGGGTGTAGGCAAGTGTCTCATTGTCTAGGCTGCTTGCATTCCTAGCGTATAGATACATCGGGCGCTCTGTATGCGCGGGCAAATAGTACGAGGCTCTAGGTACGCGGCTGCGGGGGAGGGCCGCGGCAACCGCAGCCGAGCGTGTACTGACCTCACTGCCGCGCGCTCGGCCCCAACAATGCCGATGACAGTAGGCTGCGTTATGCGCGGCACGCAGCCTCCCGATACACCCACGCACTCACCGGGGGGCGAGTAACGATCCGATTCTCTGTCTCTCTGTACGTACGCCGAAAGCCGCCGAGCAAATTCCTTGCGAGAGGTGTAGCTACTGAAAATCCGAGCGCTCACCGCAACGACGCCGGGAGAGCGCCTCGTGAGCCGGCGCGCCTGATTACTGATTAATTAAGGCAGTTTGTCTGATTATACGAGCGCAACTCGTGCGCCGCGCACTCTGGATTTACTCCCTTTAGGTTGCGCCTATCTGCCTCCCCCCCGTTGCTGGAGAATCTAATATGTGCTGCGGCTGGGGGTGCTGTGTGTGTGTGTGCGTAATATGTTTGCGCAGCGGCTTCTTCGATCTCTCCCGCCCGCTGAGCGCGATTAGGGAGAGCTTGCAGCTGTAACGCGCGTAATTCCGTGCTGCAGCCTGTAATTTTGGTCTCTGGGTGGTGGGCGGAGAGATGCTGCTGTTGAGGTTTGGGCTTGGCGCTGAGCGGCTTTTTACTGAATTATGCGTTGTGAAATTTGGGGAAGGTGTGATGTACTGTTGCTGTTATTGCGGGGAAGCTTGGGTCTTAAGCGCGAGTTGGGATGGTTGAGTGTTTTAGGGAGTGGTAGATTAAAGTTTTGAGGGGATGGAGAAATTAGGTTTTACTGGTGGAGTTTAATTTTATGGTGAATTAATTTGGAATTCTTTATTTTCAAGGGGGTTCGGACCCTTTGGTTTAAAAAATTTTGCTTTTATCGATATTCGTAAAGAGTTACTATCTCGGTCAATTGATCCTGAAATTGATTTCCTAATTTGTTTATGTTATTTTATTTATTTCATTTTTACGTAGATTAAGAGGAATATTTTCTTAAATGTAAATATTTCGGCATACAAGAATCTAATCTTAAGTTTCATGAAAGAAAATAAAACTAGAGAAAACAAGCTTCGAATTCCTGCTTGCAGAATTGAAAAATATTAATCTGGACCGAAGTTATAGTAGTTTGAATTGAAGATTTACTAGTTTTATTTTCTCTTTCGAATCTTAAGATTAAATTCTTGTATACTGAAATATTAACGTTTAAAATAGAATTTTTCTTAATCTATGTAAAAACGAAATAAATAAATTACCGCAAAAATGGGAAATCAATTTCAGAACCCATTGACCGAAATAGTGGCTCAAATTTATGAGTATTTTAGCCTAAAATACTTCTTTTCCAATGAAAGCAATATTTTTGAACCAAAGGGTCTGAACTCCCCTTGACAGTAGGTAATGAAAAATTGCACTTTGTACATATTGATATATACAAGTTTCATCGTGCAGAAAAAAACTAAAATGTTAACGATAAGCTATAGAGACTACTTTCACATTCATACTACATAGAATCAAATAATCCTCTTAATACATACACACACACTAGACTAAAACTAAGTACATCAAAACATACACCACAATTTATCAACTCCCCATAATACCACATCCCTAATCGCACCAACCATAAAATCCTAAAAAACATTGAACACACGAAACTACAATCCCGATAAAATCAAACGACGAATGCACCCAACAAATCCTCCAACTCACCGCTCATTTCAAACACCAGCTCTCCTCGCTGTAATTTTCCGAATCTTCCGGCAATCGGCACTGAGGAAACGCCTGCCGGGGGGACCGCTTAATTTACAGCCGCTGAATGAAGATAAACAGTTCCGCTCTAATTTTCCGAGTCCTAATCCACGGGCGGCCGCGCGCCCGTAGCCGCTATTTCCGTGCGCCCGATAAATCAGAGCATTAGCCGCGCGCTCGAAGCGAAAATTCATTCACAAGCGCCGAGGAAACACTTTGCTCATATGTGCGGAGCTGGGAAGGATCATGAATTTTGCTTAAGACGTGGCAGGGAAAATCTTGAGAGAGCGAGCGGAATACGGTTCGGAGGCACGCGTCTGCTTCCCCCCCTCTCTGGCTTCTTCTCTCGTTTTCGAAGCGCCGGGTGGTGTATGGTAATTTTTACTCTTGTCGTTTGTAAGATAATTTGACTCGTATTTTTTGGTTAATGTCGATGCTGGTTGACTTGGGGGGCTTATTGGAGTTTGTGAAAATCAATCGGTTTTTTTTGGGCTTTTGATTGAGTCATTTACGTACAATGTTAGATATTTGATGATTTTTTTGCGGCGTCTGTGATTTATATAAAAAAGTAAGAATTTAAAATTTTGCAATTCTTACAGCTTGGCATTATTTGTTAGGAATTCCTTGGACTGAAACTGAAAGTATGCATATTGCCGAAGTTATACATTTCGAAATCTTCCATTTCTCAGTCTGAGTATTCTATATATCGGGACGCTCATAAGTTTTGCCCTCCAGTAAGGAAACCTGCCCTGAATGTCACATTTATAGAATCTCATATAGGATACCGCCGGATTATGATCACGACGTCCAACATATTCTATTCAATAAACTCTTATTTATACCCCTCCTAAATTAGCATTTCAATCCCGCCTAGCCAAAAGTCATTACCGCAAAGTAAGGACAGCCCCAATTCCGCGAATCAAATCACTGCGGAGACCAAAAAAACGTCCAATCCACTACTTTGGATTCTCATCCTCGTAAAAACCCTGACAAACTACCTCAAACTTTTGTTTCTTCCTCCGCCTTTCCATTTACCTCATTTAATCTGGCTCCGCAACAAGCGCAGAAGAAGAAAAAAGAAGCATCCAGAGCTTGCGCCATTCGTCGCAAGCTCGGAGGTAGGAAAGCGGTAAACTCCGGGCTAAATCCCCGGTAAGCGAGGCTCCGGGCAAAAGACACTAAAACGGCATTAGCCGTGAAAGTTAATTAAACGCTTACCCCTGACTTACAGTTGACGCGGGACAACTGTTATTACTACCACATTAGCGTAACGTTACGGCCCTAATCTCGACGCGGAAGCGCAACAGCGAAAGAAAAAAAAAGCTCAGCAAAATTGCAGACGCTGTATCGGAAATTCGAAAAATGACGCGCATCCGGGCGCGCGTGCCGCGAATGTCACTGCGAGTAGGGGAAATGGCGCGGCGTCAATGATATAACGCGCGGGGATTAGCATGTCGCGCGCGTGTCAGGTCCAATTCGCGCGCAAGAGCGGCAAGCATTTAATTTCCTGTCTCGAAAACAAGCCGGCTTTCTGTCATCGTCGGGCCTCGCTTTATAATTAAACGCGTCCCGTGGTCTTTTCCGATGCGCGCGGGTATCTAGGCTTGGTTGGGTGTGCGGGTGTATTTATTTATGTCGAGTTATGAGTTCGCGGGGCGTTGAGGTACATATTGATAAGCGCGGGGTTGATGAGGGTTGATGTGAAATTTATAAAGTTGGGGGTGGGTGGAATGTCGGTATGTGTGGAGTTTTTTTTGGGGGGGGGGGTGAATTTGGAGTGGATGGCGGATTGTTTGGTGACGTCGTTTAAAATTTATACGAGCGGTGTAGGTGCATATGTGAATTTAAAAATATTAGTGTGATGGATGGGAAGCGGGAATGTAGCGATTGCGTGAAAATGAACTGAATTATTAAATTTGTGAAATGGATATGATAAAGGCATTT
>JAPYZA010005211.1:0-14361 GCA_030522685.1 Eupelmus azureus
CAACGGTGGAGTCTACAAGAATTCAAAGAGGACGACTCAATATGGAATCGATCTTATAGTGATGCACCCATGAAATTAGGGTGTGTCTGCAATTCTCATGTATGCTTGTGTTCTTTTTCCTATGTTCTATTTGCTCCGTACCACATAGTGAACTTTTAGAAAACGATGGGAATAAGATGCAGCTTCTGTATTTGAAACATTGGAATAAAAATCTGAAATTCATAAAAGATTGATTTACAATAGCTACTAAATAGTTAGTACTTTGTATATAACTCATTATTAACTTTGCCTGAAACAATGCCTTATTCCAATCCTCTCAAGGGATCACTACTCGTAGGCGACACCTACACCTACATCCTACACCGAAATATGCGCGCCGTACCGGTACATTTACGTCAACTTACGTAATTGATCCGTCTCATGACTAGCTTTATAGCTTACATGGGCGACACTGACGATCATAGCGCAAATTGACGTAGGTGTTCAGCCGACTATCATCAGAGAATCTAGGTGAGACTCCGACTCCAACCCCGAACCGCATATCGTACCCTGTACTTGAAATTAGCAGCAGAACCTGATTGGCTAATGCTATTCACTCCGCATTTTTTCTAGTGGAATTAGACAATCAGGTTCTGCTGCTAATTTCAAGCTGTTATAGGGACGGGGCCTCATCTGGGTCTGATAGTCCTACTTTATCGACATGTCCAAATTATACACCCATACCATAAGTCATATCAATTCTGCTGCAATCCTGCTGTAATTCGCGTGCGAAGCAGAAAATTACAGCAGACCATATGTGGTCTACTTCTGATTCCATGGCCTAACGCTATAGCGAAAAGGCCAAATAAAACTTAAAAAACTTACTTCTGATTCCGATCGCAATTCTGACGAAGAAAAATTGCAACGGATGCGGGCGGCAGAATTGCGTTATACTTATGGATGAGAAATGCGTTCATAAAACCACGAAAGATTCACGAATCTAAGTAGCAGAATTTCAGCATAAGTTCTGCAAAACTAGCAGCAGATCTACGAAATAGAATTGTGACAGAATCTTACAGCAATTAACTATATCAGAATTGTATACAGGTATTAATACCCTGATAACAAAATCTGACGCAATAGCAATTGCAGCAGACTATGCGTGGTCTACTTCCGATTTCATGTGCAATTCTGTTTCATGCATCTGCTGCAATTTCATGACGCAGAATTCTGTTGAATGCACAAGTGCATCAGGTAATTATTAATACCTGTATACAATTCTGGTATAATTAACTGCTGAAAGATTATGTCGCAATTCCATTTCGTAGATCTGCTGCTAGTTTTGCAGTACTTATGCTGAAATTCCGCTACTTAGATTCGTGAATCTTTCGTGGTTTTATGAACGCACTTCTCATCCATAAGTATAACGCAATTCTGCTGCCTGCATCCGTTGCAATTTTTCTTCGTCAGAATTGCGATCGGAATCGAAAGTTAACCACATATGGTCTGCTGCAATTTTCTACTTCGCACGCGAATTATAGCAGGATTACAGCAGAATTGATATGGGTTTGTTTTCTGGGTAATTATCTGATGCACTTGTGCATCCAACAGAATTCAGTCAGAATTGCGTCATGAAATTGTAACAGATGCGTGAAACAGAATTGCACATGAAATCGGAAGTAGACCACGCATAGTCTGCTGCAATCGCAGTGCGTCAGATTTTGTTATTAGGGATTAGTCACGGCTTGTTTGACCGTAAGAAAGAGTAGTGCAAGGTCATCAAAAGAAAGAAAGATTGAGCCAAATAATGTTTTTATAACCTTATTCCAACAAAAATTCAAAAATTCAAATTAACATTCTGGGAAATAGAATTGTGACTGAGTCTACTATTTGTATCTATTTTAGATGTACTCGCTTCGCTCATGCGTAAATGTCCACACGAGGTTAAAATCACTTTATACCACTCTAACCTCAAAATCATAACTTTAAGATGATTTTTCGGCTCTCGTGGTATAAAATACGGTTCGATACTGGTCTCGCGAGACGTTTTTCGCCCGAGCGAAGCGAAACCGCCTATAATAACCGCCTTCCACACCCGTATCGAAATGTACTATTACCACACTTGTGTCGTAATAGTACATTACGTAACTAGTGCGGGAAGTAGGTGATTCCCGCACGGGTGTAGTTTGTCGCCCGAGCGAAGCGAGTGCATGGTGAAAAAGTAATTAAGTAAATTTTTAGGTATGCATCATCACAGAAAAATGATTTTTTCAAAACACTTTCGAAATTTCTCTATGATGTTAATAAATAAACTAGAAGCCTCCAATGAGATTACTGCATGCAATTGCGCGATTTAGAGATGTTTCAAAAGAATGAATCCCCTTCTATACTAAATTCATTTGATTAATATATTGTTTTGCTTCAAAACTTTTTAAATTAATTCGTAAAGTTAATTTTTTAATCAGTTTTACGAATTCAGAAATATTTGGAAGCAATAATCAATATTCACTATCTTTATACACGTTATCAGATTTTTAAGCTATTTCTGAATTGCTGACCTTAGCGTTTAGTTTCCGAATTTCCCTGGTTTATGTGCGGAAACGTTTCCTCTCAGCGTCTTATCGAAAATACGGAATTCTCTATAGTAGATGTGTAAAAAGTAGTCGAGTCGGAAATCAGACAACGTAAACAATCGTAAAAGAAGTATTTCTTTAAATTATTACGGTGGATTTAATCTTTCTTAACCGTAAATTTGCATAAATTGTCTTAAAATCATATATTATGAGAAAAATCATGTAACGATATGAAAATCATGTTCTTATATTTTTAAGATTGAAAAAATATGTAATTGTATTTCTAATAATAGTTTTCAGGAAGTATTCTTGAATGTCTTTGAATTTCCAATTTTAAATGTTTATACTTTCTTATAATAGACGAAAATAAAATAATTAAAACTTTCCAATATTAAGGTTATTTTTACATAATGATATTATATGAAAACAATGTAAAAGTATCACAACTTTTATATTTAATGAATAAATTATCGCATAGCGATTTCGTATTTTTCTTGCTCTGTACATTTTCGTTTAATTTTGTTTATGGACTCTCTGCAGCAAGTAAGTATTTAAATCAGAATCATATGATATTTGTTTATAAACTGATTTTGGCCATACTATATATCGTTTAATCTATGTCAGTCAATAGAAAATATACATTTTTACATGCACATTTTTTTATTTATATTTAAATACATGGATAATGTTGTTATAATATATATTTCTACTCTGGACACAACCTTATTTTGCAAAAGTGGTAATTAATTCTAAAATGTGAAAATTACTTAGTTAATTTTTAACTGTTAACAAATATATAGTTTTTATTCATAACATATCAATATATATCAATTTTTATTAAAAATTATAAGTAAAATAAAAATTTCTAACAATGTATATTATTAATAGGATGTAGACATATACATTCGGAATGAGTAGTAGTAAAACATAAAAATATATGTAAAAAACCTGAAACTCTGTAAGAAAATATATATAGTTTTACATAAAATATAAATAAATGCGCGTATCTAAAAGTTATGATTAGAACATTTTATATTTATTTACATTTAATATAAATACAATATCAAAAATGAATAAAATTAATTTCATTTAAGATTATATGAAAGTAAATGTAACTATAAGATATACATAAAAATGTGAGAATATTGCATTTGAAACTTATAAAAACATTTATTTACATTTATATTCTACAATTTTATCAGCGTTAGCGGCGGACATATACTTATCGATTAGAATCTGACTTCCACTGTTCCAAATTCCAAACGTTCCCTGTGACTGAATTCTAGTATATGAATATATGTTTTCGAATTTCCTTGAAAATCAAAGATTCAAATCATATTTGAATATTTTGAATGTCACCCTATCGCTTGTGGGTGTAATTTTGATGTAGGTAAAAAAAGGTCTTCAGCAAACTAAGTTATTTAAAATATTTATTTATACCGGTTTCCGGAAGAGAAATAACTCCAGATAAAATATTTTTTAAAATTGACTTTTGTAAATATAAACATAATAGATATAGAATATAAATTATAATTATATCAATTTGAATTTATTCAATTTACTAGTTTTGTTAGTAAAAGATATATACGATGCTGACTCATTAACACTAGGCTAACTCAAAGAATTTTTAAATTTTTTAATTTTGAAATCCTCTGTTAATGTTGAATATAAAAATATATATACATATATTTTTAAGATGTTATATTTGACGATTTGAGAGATATCGTAAATATGTTATTTTTTTACATTTTCGTTTAAAAAAAATATAAATAAATTAGTATTAGATTTATAAATTTCGTAAAATTTGAAAAATGTGAACTTTATAATCAAAAAGCTAGAAATTAATAAACGCGATATATTATGATAGATCTTATTAAATACTACAAAATTAAATTTGATAAAAAACATTCTGATATTAATTGCATCTTAAACAAAGGCTTTTGTATTAAATATTTATAAAATGAAGTATTATATATGAATTCGTTTGAAAATAAAATATGTGTTCAACGTAAGAGTATGTAACCTTATAGGATTACAGATTTTGATGATATTTTAGGACACGTTTTACCAAAAAATGAGCAAAGTCGCAGTAGTTGCTTCAAAAACCTCAAAATTTAAACATTATTTATAGCACTGCGTGACATAAATCCACACATGTCACGCCTATCCGTGCTATAAGTAGTCCATTATTGCACCGCACTTATCATCGCCTCGCTACGCTCGGGCGCTAACTGAACGATGCAAAAATGGACTGCTTATGGCACGGATAGGCGTGCCAGTGGATTTATGCTAGACAGTCCTACAAAATATCGTATGATACTCGTATAATAATAGTAATACTTCAAGGCACGACGTTTAGCTAATACACGTCGTGCCGTAGAGTGCTACTTATGCCACTTGTATCGTAATATACTATTATAGAATAACGTTATTTCTTGATTTAACATTAATTTTTCCTTATGTTGTAATAATTTTGCACTATTTTCATTATTATCGAGTTTGCCAAAGATTCACATAAATTTTGTCCTTACAAATACTTATATTTAATCCACATGGATATCCACGCGGATAAGTTCATCTAGAAATTATAGCAATTTTTATGAAGGATATGATTTTTTTTGCTTTCAAATGTCTTACATATTATTTTTATTTTTCAATAAAAATATAAAAAATGATATCAATGATTTAAAATAGTATTCTTTTTATTACAGACGATAAGAATTGTACAACAGAACAATTCACATGTCGTTCGGGAAATGGCGAATGCATCGCGTTAAATTGGATGTGTGACGATAATCCGGACTGCACTGATGGATCAGATGAGGCGGATTGTAGTAAGTAATGTTTTAAGTTTATACAATTATTAATACAATTTTACTTTTTTTAACAAAAAATCCTGACAGTAAATATTAATTTTGCAACACCTTGGGTAAAAGTACCACATTATCTCCCGGCACCGAAAATTGAATGTGACACTTTTACCCAAGGTGTTGCAAAAAATAGCATATACAACTCAGGAGGTGAAATGGCGAGTTCATAGCACGTGTAAATTGTCACCCGAGCCGATAAGGCAATTCTTTACCTCCCGCGCGGCATAATATAAGTACATTATTTCTCAATAATGTCATTTTACCACCGTATGTGTGTTTGTACTAGTGTATAAGTGTGTATGCATGTTGTATATTTCAAAGGTGAATGCGTTGAGATCCAATATGAGAAAGTGAAAAGAATCCATCATAGCCGAAGAGATATCACCGATCGTTATTTCTACCATTACGGAAATTTATTTAGATATATAAGAAAGTAGAATAATTTATGTTATACAACGTATGTAAATATAAATAAATTTAACTAAACATGTTATTGAAATATGCGTTCAAATTTATTTATATTTACTTAGATTTTATTCCAGAAATTTAAACTTTCTACAGAAGAAATTTTCTCTAAATATTATCATTTTTTTACACAATTATCTTATTTTACGCAAGTAAAGAAAATCGAATTGAATCAAAATAGGATTAAAAAATATTAATTTGGTCTAAAGTTATGGTAGTTTAAGCATACGTAACAGAAATCATCTAATATACGGAAAGTGTAATTACCTAAAGATAATTTTAATGGTTGCTATCAAAAAACTTCATTTAATCTTTGACTGTTTAATTTTTAATATGCTATGGCAATCGTCAAAAAAATATTTATAAATTTACTACTACTTGAAATTAGTTGTTAGTTGATCGTTATAAATTATTTTAATTCATTATTCTAAATTATCTAAACATATCGTCTGCCTTTTCATTTTTGGGAAAAATAAAAATAGGTGATTTCATCAAAAAAATTGGAAGCATTATTTAAGCCGATACAACTTTTATTTAAAACATTTTTAGCGGTTTGAAAAATAGGATAAAATTTACACTTATCTTATTTAAAAAATTAAAAGTAATTGAAACGTTTATAAATTAAATACAAACATTTCGTATATAATTACAAATAACTAATAATTGACACTATTGTAATGAAAACTGCTTTATATATAATTTCCAGATGGAACTTGTAGATCTGATGAATTTACGTGCATTAATAGACACTGTATACAACAACGATGGATCTGTGATCATGACGATGACTGTGGAGATAATAGTGACGAAATAGGTTGTCAACCAGTAACCTGTCGCCCTAATAGTGATTTCGCTTGTTCCGGATCTTGCATAGCATCTCGATGGCAATGTGACGGTGATTTTGATTGTCCTGATAAATCAGACGAGCTTAACTGTCAAGGTCGCCTTCAAAATGAATATCTACACCATTGTTCTGATCGTGAATTCGATTGTGGTGACAGAATAACGTGCATTCATCGAAATTGGCTATGCGATGGAGATAAAGACTGCCCCGATGGCACAGATGAGTCTTTGGATAAATGTGTAAATTTAACTTGCAGAGCTGATCAGTTCCAATGCGTTGATGTACGCACTTGTATATCAGGTAAATTTTAAATATTTTTATTAACAAATATATTATAGATAATATTAGATTGTATAAACCTAATAGAATTTCAAAATTAATAGACCTCATTACGTGTCATAAATTATAAATTATCAAAATCTTTTTTACGATATATATTGATTTGATATTAAAATTGTAAGACTAAAATTTGTTCATTGAATAATAATTATTTTTGCAGGTCATTTATTTTGTGATGGAAAATCTGATTGTATTGATGGAACTGATGAAATGAATTGTACAACACCATTACGGAATTGCGACTTATCTACTGAATTTCAATGTTCTAAAGGCTCTTGTGTATCTTTGGATGTTCTTTGCGATAAGAAACCAGACTGTTTAGGATGGGAGGATGAAAGTGAAGATCTTTGTGGAGTCAACGAGTGCCTACAAAATAATGGTGGATGTTCTCAAATTTGCATTGATTTACCAATCGGATACAGATGTGACTGTAATAAAGGATATAGGCTCGTAGATAATAAAACATGTGTTGGTAAGATAATTATACATGTATATATATATATATATATATATATACACTATATACACTTTATTGTAATTGTAGTCAATCTTTTAATTCTTGGGATAACATTGGAACTCTGTTTAAAAAGATGACTTTAATTTTAAAATATTCTTGAAGGTCGAAATCGCAATTAAATATAAGGTCAACAAAAGAAAGTTGAAAATCTTTCATAATCACTAATAACTTTGTCTCTTTTATCTCAAATAAATTATTTTCCTACGGTTTTTGTTGGCTTGGCCGTGGTGTGTTGACCTTGAAAGGTCAGAATGGGCATACTCAAGGTCATGATTGATTGTAATTTTTTTTATTTCTTTCAGTTTAGTGTTTAAAATATGGCATTCTATTTGAAAAAAGTTATCTCGACATAAAAATGACGTTAAAGATCGTGGCGAAGGTCAAACCAAGGCCACTAATTTTTGGCTAGTAAAAAATTCTATAAGTTTTGTATTGAGAAGATTCATTCTAATTATTAATACAAATTACTTAAATTATTGACAATAAGACTTAAGATGTATATTGCATTATATCTTATAATATATTTTTCAGATATTAATGAGTGCTTAGAACCTGGAAGCTGTTCTCAATTTTGCCTTAACGAAAAAGGCAGTTTCAAATGCAGTTGTGCTGCTGGTTATCTTCGAGATCCAAGAAACTCAACACGTTGTAAAGCAGCAGAAGGACATGCTAGTTTATTATTTGCTAGACGTCATGATATTAGAAAAGTAGCACTTGATCGTAAAGAAATGACAGCATTAGTTAACGGCACAAAAATGGCTACTGCTCTTGATTTTGTTTTTCGCACTGGAATGATATTTTGGACTGACGTCAGTGAAAAAAGAATTTACAAGTAAGATAATAATTTTTTATATTGTGTTAAATACAGAGAATTAAAAAATGCCTGTATATCTATAAGTATTCGAAAAGAGCATAAGAAAACTAAGCAATTTTTTATTTATAATTTTCCATTCAATTATTATGCAGCTTCGCCGAGCGAAAAGTAATATTCCCACCCCTAAATATGATCATGATATCTGACTGAAAATCAAAACAAATATTTTACACTCTATTATGTATCGCTGGTACAAAAAGCATCGCCCTCTCATATTTCAATCACAAGTTATCAACACTTGGCCGACTTGCCCCGTATGCCAACTTTCCCCATTCTTCCCTACATTTCGATAATACATACATTTCGGTTGAAATCATTTCCTCGCCTAAGTATCGAACCGTATTTTTTGATACAAAATATCTTTTACTTAAATGTTATATAATATTCATCCATAATATAGAGTTTGATTTAAATATTATTACTTTTTTATTTTACAGAGCTCCAATAGACGAAGGAAACGATAGGACTCCGGTAATAGATAAGGAATTGACAATATCCGATGGTTTAGCAGTCGACTGGATTTATAATCATATTTATTGGACAGACGCAGAAAAAAATACCATCGAATTAGCAAATTTTGATGGAAACATGAGAAAAACTCTTATAAAAGATAATATTCAAGAACCAAGAGCAATAGCTCTTAATCCCTTAGATGGATGGATGTTTTGGACTGATTGGGGCGATCAAGCTTGCATTGAAAAGGCTGGAATGGATGGATCTCATCGATCAGTAAGAAAAAAAGATTCAAAATTTTGAAAACTATTAGAAATTCTATACTTTAAATATAATATGCTTCTTAAATAATATTTAAATATCAATAATATTTAAGTATTAAAACTTCTAAAAAATCAATGAGCATTATATTACTCTCAATTACTTATCTAATGTCAAATTGACTGATAATAAGTAGTAATTTCGTTTATTAAAGAAAAAGTATAATTTTTATGTATATTTTCAAAGTTTATAAAAATTTTTACTTGATCCACAGGTTATCATTAAAAACGATATCAAATGGCCCAATGGATTAACGCTAGATCTCATAGGAAAAAGAATTTATTGGGTAGATGCTAAATTAAATATTATTGGTTCTTGTAATTACGATGGCTCAAGTAGGCGGACAGTATTGTATTCATTGGAAACTCTTAAACACCCATTCAGTATTACTATGTTTGAGGATTATGTTTATTGGACGGACTGGGATAAAGAAGCTATTTTTAAGGCAAATAAATTTAATGGAAAAGAAATAGAAGCTATTACATCATTAAGATCTCTCCAACATCCTATGGTTGTTCATGTATATCATCCATACAAACAACCTGATGGTGTTAATCAATGTCAAGCCGTAAATGGACATTGTAGTCATTTATGTTTACCATCACCGAAAATAAATTCAAGATCACCGTTATTGAGTTGTGCTTGCCCAGATGAATTAAGACTGCTGTCAGATGGATTAACATGTGTTGAAAAAGGTTAGATTCAACAAAATTCTATAACACAATCAAAATTTTTTCGTTTTATAGTAAAATTATAACAATAAAAAACATCATCTTTTTCAATATATATAAAAAATGATTTTAAGGTCAAAATGATGACTCTATTGATCTCCGCGAACCATAAGTTTCTTTATTTGGTAAACTTTTGGTTCGCGGAGATCGACAGAGTTATCATTTTTACCTTAAATACTTCGGAGCGAACAATAAACTCAATCAACACATTCTAAAAAATGATATTAATTTAATAGCGTAGTTTAAGCAAAACTTTTTCGTATTTTTGAGAACTCGGCATGCTTCTTGACCCTGAGACTTCTTATAGTTGATTTTCTTCAAAAATGAGAATATAGACATAAACAATTGAAGTTTATACTTTTTATAATTTTATTGAGCACTTTCGTACTTAAAATGAGATTTAAATTATATACCTCTGTATAAAAATAAAACGAGGAAACGAACACTTTAATAAGTAAATTAATAATAATTATTATTAATTAATATGTTGATTGTTACAAAATATTATATATAATACACACAATAAAAAAATTAAATACATTATATATTTATTTAGGACACGATACATCTGCGTCAAATAATTTAATTAATGAATCACATGATTCAGGATTAATTGCTGGGATAGTGATAGGTGTTGCATTCTTTGGACTACTACTTTTAGCTCTTGTTGGTACATTATGTTATAAGCATTATCTTCATTATAATGTTACAAGTATGAATTTTGATAACCCAGTGTACAGAAAAACAACGGAAGATCACTTTAGTTTAGAAAAGAATAAACTTTCGTTTCAAAATACTATTGGAGAAGAGGTAAATATATAAATATATAAAATCTTTTGAATTATTTTAATATGTTCTTTTGAATTTATTCGTATAAGATAAATCATTTAAAGAAAAGACGCACGTTTCTTGAAAAAGACCGTTTTATTTTTTAATTAGCAAAATTTTAACAACAATTTTTAAACAAGCGAACATAACAACCATTTTTAGTTCTAGAATGATTCCTATACGAATCTAAACATTTGTTTATATTATCTTGTACTTTGGGATCTCTGACATTTTGTATATTTTTGTACATTTTTATGACAGAATACAGTAATGTACAAAAAAGTACAAATAAGTACGATAAAGTACAAAAAATACAGTAATATGCATTGATTTCTTCCGCCAGAAATTCTTTAAATTAAGTTTGCGGATCCAAAGTGTCAATGAATTAGTACAAAATTATTTTATGATGCTTAATAAAATTTATTTTTTGTAATACAACTAAAATCCTGAAATGCCGCCGGACGCTAAAATCTTTACCACCCGCTTTGTGTATCAGTGATTCCTGTTAGCTCATCTTCGTACTGCAAATTTTATACTTGGTCTAAAAAAAAACTATTTTATAGTACCCTTGATACACAAATAATATATAAAAATTGCATATTTTACTAGATTATTTTATCACATATTTTTTTAACTTTGCAGATTCTTGTTCGAGCTTTGAAATCTTCAACATGAGCTATTAAATTATTGAGTGATTACTGTAAAATTAGTTAATTCTACAACAAATTTCGAAAGCATACAGGAGAAGTTTATTACAGTGAACAACAATTAGCAGTACCTGATTTAAACATTTACAATTTTATATCTACCTAGGATCTGTATGTATTTATAGTTCGATCTATAATTAATATTTTTATGTTTAATACCTTTTGAATAAAAGTTTTAACTTTATAATCAAAACGTTTAAATATTATGTTGTTTCCTCAATATCTTGTACTAAATTTTTATTTTTATAAATTTTTTTAAAAAATCTTCGAAGTTGCTTAGAAAAATAATGAACCGATTTTATAAGTAAAAACATTCAAAGTAATTCTTAATAATTAAAATGCGTGGATTTAAACAAGTTTCACGCATTTTTTTTAAGTTTAGAAAAATGAATTTATTGATCACCGCGAACTAAGGAAAGTTTTGACTCAAAAACTCTGCGAGGTGTACTATGTTAAGTTTATAGTCCCTTAATACCACACATGTTGAGTATGAGAGAAATCTTTTTCCACTGAAGGGAGCTCGAGAAATGCCTGAAACTAAGTGAAATAACTGAAACTAACATGAGAAAACAATTTTAAATATAAAGGTGTGAGAATTAAGATGAAATGTAGAAAAATTTTGAACATAAAAATGTTTAGAAATTTTTAAATAAGTTGAACCTGTTTCGCCCACACACCTGGTTGGGCTCATCAGTAGAGTCCAAGTGCCCCCTCTCTAGACAACTAGCACTCCAAAAGCTGTTCTAAAAATTCAAAATTTCCAATTCATTTCAGAATGGTTCAGAACTAATTAATTAGGTGTTAGAGTTTAGTGATAAAAATGTCTTGTTTTATGACTTTTTGTTCTTCTATTTAAGATCAATTTCATAACTCTTATATTTCAAAGCTGCCAAAACTTTTTTCTTTTTTTTTTTTAATTAATTAATGTGAAACACGAAATAGAAATATCACTTCCATTGATTTTAAACCATCGCTTCCCCAAAAAATTGTATGAAATTTCAATAACAATTTTATTTTTATTGTTGTTTTAATATTCAATAATATATGGACAAATATTTTTTATATTTCTATTTTATCTATATTTATAAATATTCATAAATTATTCCGCTTTTTCAAACGTATAATGCTTCTTGCCTTGCCATGGATATTGTTTCTCAGACTGAAATTAATATGAAACATTAATAAATTAAAAAGTATTATAATAGATGTAATTAAAATTGTTTTTTTTTTCTTTACTTACAACTGGCTGGAATAAACGAATGTGATCAAAAAAATAAAGAGAAGCATAAAGGCCTCCCCATACAAGTATAAATACCAACAACTGTTTTGGTCTTGAATATCGATCTTGTAATCCATGATCTAATCTGTCTTCGCCCAATATATCTATGTCAACATGGAGCTGAAATTGAAGTAATAAACAGTTACATATATTTAAGGTCTATATATTACAAATATTATAAATATTTGTAAATTTTGTCATACATATTAATCTCTCAAAATAATCTTTTAATATTTGTATAAAAAAATTACGAAGAATAATAAAGTAAGCTAAAGTAAATAAGCAAGCAAAAAACATATATAGCCCTATTGTTATTTTGATATTTAATAATAATTATAAATACTAAATTGATTTTAAAATTTATTACTATTTAAAAATAATAAATAACATAAATATGCATGTACGTACATATGTATCTAGAGATCTCTATATTTTAACGCATAAATATACACGTGTGCGTTATAAATATACATATATTGTTTATTTAAACTAGATTTATAAACAGTTGACAAACTAATTTTTTAATGCACAATTAAGTGTAAAACACAACATACGTAACAAAAACGAAGAATATCTACGAATTAAATAATTAAATTTTGTTAAATATTAAAATTTACCGGATCATTAAAATTTCTTCTATGCTCAGGGAAATCATAAGGATAAAAAGGATCTCTTGTAGCTACTCCCTTAAGTGGAAGTTTTGGGTAATCTCCAAAACCAAAACCATCATCAGGGTAAGGTTCGTATTCATGTGGATGTAAATTATATTTCTTTGCAGCCGCAATACGTTCAGCTTCTGTTTTGGGATATGGACCAGGCATATAATCTTTATTCCAATCTAAAAATAAAAGAAAATATAACTGTAAATAATAAGAAATAATTAAAAATAATAAAATTTAAACAAATCTTTACATTTTAAATTTATTAGATACACTGTACAAATTTTGATTAGTTTATGACGGAACGAAATGCTTAACTACAGTAAACTCTGAACATACACACACGCACGGATTCAAACACAATACACGATACTAGAGTACAGACAGTCTAAATCCTTACATACACATAGATATAGACTTATGTATATGTAATCAAGATTATTTTAATTTCGGTGATTCGAAATTACGAAAAATAAAAATTAATGAAATTTAAGTTAATAAATGAATCGATTGACTAAAATAACTTATCAAATAATAGAAAATCGACAATTATTTGTTAAAACAAATAATTATTTAAATAAACTTAAAAAAATTCAGTTCAGGAGATATTTAACAAATAAAAGAAAGAAAAAAGCTTATATAAGCACTTTACTGCTGATCTTTTAAATAGTTGAAAAACATTTTTAGCTTACTTTTTTACAAGTTTTTCCTTTTTCATAAAAGAGTTTCTAAAAGATTCTCATGTAAAATAAATTATTCTGGCTTATACAGACTAAAGAAATCCTTCAACTATCAAATTAGCATAAAATAAAGAATTTTTCATCCTAACCACCTAAAAAGTTCAGTTTATGGACCTCTCCAGCGGGAGTAAAAGTTGATTTTATTCCCGCAAAAATTGTATTCCCCCTAGTTTCGTTTTATT
>JAPYZA010005212.1:0-19093 GCA_030522685.1 Eupelmus azureus
CTCTCTCTCTCTCGCTCGCTCGCTTCGATGCGCGCGCGACTAGGCAGATGCGCGCCGCCGCTGCCCTCTCTCTCTCTCTGTGGCAGCACGCGCCTAGAGGCCCCCACCAGGAGGGTGCGCTACCTTCCGGGATATTAGAGCGCTGGGTGTAGGATGTGCCTTAACCCTTGTTGGCTTTTGGAGGAAGATGATTCCGAGGCTGTTGCGTCAGGATTGTGATAGGAGGCTTCTGATTGCGCGAGATTGCGCGTGTAATGAGAGCGGAGTGTTATGGAGACGGAAGCTGCTTGTTTTGCCATTAGGACGCCGGGGGTGACGGTGCGTTTATGAGCGTGCTTTGAATATTGCGGGTGACAAATATTTTTGGATTAGTCACGTGCGGATTATCGATTATTTAGATTATGGGTTGGTGGGAGGATTTTGGGTTGGAAATTTTATGCTGTTTTGATGAAACTGGAAAGCTGTAAAATTAACCGAACTTTTAAATAGGGTCTTAGTTGCTTTTAGTATGCTGTTTAAAAATTTTGAATTTTGGTCATTCCCGAATATGAATATAAACGAAAACTACCTGACTGCATAATGTCAATGCATTTTTGTACAGACTCGTAGTTATTTCAATATTAAAGTGCGATCAGGCGAAGCAGCAACAACTGCAAACGGTCTAGCTGAAAAAGAAGCATGATTCATTCGCATAACCATTCAAGATCCTACCGAAAACAATTACACACCACTCGACTCCAAAAGTGCGCATCACAATCGAAAATTTCCTTAAAACCTCGACAATGCCCTCCCTCTCTCTCTTCCCTCACTCCAGCAATTTATTATTTCATTCAGCAAGAAAAAAAAGAGCGCGACGGAGGGGGCAGCAGCAGCAGCAGCAGCATCCGAAAAACTGGTATATTTTCAATACCGCGCGCCGAGCGGCTGCAGGCCAGAGCATTAGAATCGAAAGCTCTCTTTCTCCTTTCGACAAAAGAAAAAGCAAGCTGCGCGCGCGCGCGCGCGCCGCATCTCCTTTTTGTGTCTACGTACACAGCGCCAGAGAGAAAGAGAGATGCATACATACGCGCTCAGGAAAAGCAGGAGCACACAAAAGTTAAGCGCTTTGGGCGCGTGTGCGTACGCGGCCTGACAAAAGGGGGGCTCTCTCTCTCTTTCCCTTCTCCTCCTCCTGCCGAGCGCTGCCCCACTGCTGGGGATATATCCACGTTCGACTGCCCCTCTCTCTCTCTCTCTCTCTCTCTCCATCCGGCGCGCAACGTATAACGGTCGTGTCGCGTGCCGCAGCATCGCCCACGCGTGCTGGAACCCACACGAGCGAGAGAGCACCCCTCGTGTAGCCTGCTGCCGCTGATGTATATCCGTGTGTCTATGTGTACGCGCACATGTGCAGGAGAGAGAGATCCATTATTATCTTTTCGAGCGCGCAGCTTTTTCAGGGAGAGGACGCGCGCGCACAATGGGGCCGATTTTTGCGAAGGAGCGGGGGAGGCATTCCGATGTACGCGCCTAATGATTTTGGCGCGTGCCGGCCGCTCTTTTTTTCTCTCTCCGGCTCGTTGTAGGGACGGCCTTTTCGATGCGTAAGTGTTTTTTAGAGAAAGAAAGAGAGGCGCATCTCTCTCTCTTTTTAGTAAGGATGCTTCTAGGAAGAGAGAGGAGACGAACATCTGCAGCGCCTCTCGGATAAAGGAGCCAGGGCTTTTAACTGTATAAAACTGTCTTGGAGAGGAAAATGTGTATACGCGCTCGTTGCTTTAAGAGTCGAGAGTAGCGGGCGCTGAAAAAGTTTTTTTTTATTGAAAGGGATAGCAAAGTCTTGCGCACGAATGCGAGCCGATTTATGGATACTTTTATATGCTGGCTATGTGCGCGAGGTAATGATCGGGCTTTATGATGTTTGCGAAGGGAAGGTTATATTGTTGGGAGGCCAGAGGCTTTTTATACCCTTTTTGACTTTCCGTTTTCTATGAAGGCCAATTAAATTTAATAGTTCTACACGCACGTTTTATCCCTGCTTTCTTAAGAAACCATACAATTGATATCGGTAATTGAAAAACCGATCGCTCGTAATTTGCGAAACTGCGTCTATTGTAAACCTCAAAAGCCTCGCAGTTTCGTACTAAAATAAACATTTCGAAAAATCAAAACCTTTCGCGCAACCGCCGCGACTCGCTCCAGATCCAAAGAGCGTGTAAAACCAAACAAAACCCGCGCACCGACATTAAAACTCCGCTTTTTCCCTCCCATTGATTTACATTTCCATTTTCTCAATCCAGAGGCGATTAATCACACCCTAAACACTGTAATTACCGCTCCATTTCAATCCCTGAATATATAATACCCAGAGCGCCGGCAAAACCTCTCGCGAAACCTTTCTCATAATAATCCGCGCGACAACAATACAACCGTTATCATTCGAAATTGTCGCAATCCTCCTCGGCGCGTGTCCAGCCGCTCGGCAAAAGGGCTGCTGTGTACAGCTATACGCGGGCACGCGACTCGACGGCGCCTCCTGGCTTCTCCCACCTCTAACCCAACGCTCGCGTATTACTGCAGCCAGCCTGCTGAAAAGGATAGGCATTTTTGAGGGAATAACCTTCGGCGCAAGCGAGACTTGCGTAATGAGCGCAAAGCCGGCTCCCTGCCGATCTGTATGTGTGCATGGTTGTATGTAGGTGAGAGCTAGAGCGCGCGTAAATTTGCGATCGATTATAGGCCGAGGGCGTGCGAGATTTGCCGATTGTTCGCCGAGCGGATTACGGTTTTTTAACGCGGGGATTGTTTAAGTGGATATTGCTTTCTGGTTGCTGGATAAATTGTGTTTTGAAATGGGATTTTTTACGGGAAATCGGTTGAGAGTGTCGACGGATTCATTATTATTAACGATCGATCAGGTATATCGGACCGAGCAACAAAAAATTAAAGCCGGCGATGAACAAAGCATCGTGATCCTTAAAAATTACAATATTCAAAAGCTCGCTTTTTACCAGCCGAGGCAGCCGGGCATGAATCGGCTACCTGCGCGATATATCCCAGCTCATAAGCATAAACTCGCCAAATGCGCGCACAATACCGGCTATACACATCCGCGCGCGGCTCTTTTCTTCTACCCAAAGCGACCTCTCTCTTATACGCACCCGGTTTTTCCGGGTGTGCGCGGCCGGAATACTTTTTCGGAAGTAGCCCTATTTTCGTGATATATACATATGCGAGGGGCGCGCGAGGTTGAAATAGGTGGAGGTATATATTTTTAAATTATGCCCGATGCGCCGCGGCTCTAGGTTTGCCCTTTTTTTTAGAGGTAGGATGGAGGATGAGTTATATGGGAGAGGTGACGGCGCGTCAGGATGCGTGTAAAATTTTCGGTCGGTTAGGCGTAAGCGATTCTAATGGTTTTCGTGTAACATCTTTTTTGCGGCCCTGAAAGGTGCATATGTTTACCTGTGTTCATTTATTGTTTAGGATATTGTTGAATAAATAATTCAGAAGAATTAGGTA
Source organism: Eupelmus azureus (assembly GCA_030522685.1). Taxonomy (NCBI): domain Eukaryota; kingdom Metazoa; phylum Arthropoda; class Insecta; order Hymenoptera; family Eupelmidae; genus Eupelmus; species Eupelmus azureus. The sequence continues at coordinate 3,502 of JAPYZA010005212.1, forward strand.
TCGTCTTTATCATAATCTAAATACGAAATTTCACATTATTATATCTAGCGCTCATACCGATTCAATAACAAGGTGCGACGAAGAATAAAAAAAATAGCGTTAAAATAACACCTCTAATCAGCGGCGAGCGTGCCGGCGCTTTCTAAAACACTTATAATCATCGCGTCCTCGTTAATTTTCACAGAATCCGCCCTGCCTCTCTCCAGCCTCTCTCCCTGTGTAATTTCCAAGATTAATCGACCAACGTATCCTTATTTAATAACATCACGAGCCAACTCAAAGGTGTTCCATCCCGCACCTACACTCGCCCCATCACCTATATAACACTACAAAACGCGCGTATATATAATCGTCAGCTTCCGTGCTAAAAAAATCATTTTCGCTTCATATTTCCAAGGACCATTCGCCGCTCAACTCTATCCTATACATTCGTGACTCAGTCACTCATCAATTGTTCCATATAGACAGCAACAAGGTGCGGATTTCACGCGCTCTAATTCGACGCTAAGCCAGCGCCTCGGCTGTGTAATTCAGTCGTCGGTCTCGAATAAATCTGTATAATTATTAGGAAAGACGAGCCGCCGGCGTATACAGCTCCCCTACGAGCGCGGTAGTCGGAAGGAAGCTGCCGCTGCCCCGGCTACCTTCCCTCTTTCTTTTTTTTTTTAGTCGAGAGGGGAGAGAGCGGCGCGCGCCTGCTCACCTTTTCCGAAACACCTGGTGCGCGCCATATGCGCGAGGGGCCCCACCGAGACTAGTTTCGCTATGCCCCGGACCCATTTTTTTCGAGGAGAGGTAGGTATACGGACATGTGTGCGTATATGAGTCCCGAAGGAAGCGGGCAGGCTGCTAGGTTGTATAGAGGGGAGAGGTGTGTATATGGACGTATGTATACGGGAGCTGGCTGCGTTTGTAGAGATGATGGTGATGATGTGGAGCTGGTTTCGATCGATAGGAGAGAGGGGGGGGGGGAGATTTTTGGATGTTAGAGAGGTACAATGCGCGTGCTTCTTGACTCTCCTGTAAGGGCGCGCGGTTAAATCGAGAAGGAGTCGATGTATATTTATATTGCTCTTTGTTGCTGGGAGTGTAGGTAAGAAAAGACGCCGGAGCGGATGGCGGAAAAGTTTTGTTGCAATTGTCGGGCGGAAAGTACCTGAGGATGTGATTTATGAGAGGAAGTTGAGGTTTTTAGGTATAGGTTTGACTGGGTTGGAGAAAATTTTGTTTTTTGTTTTTTCTTAATAAATTATTAAGTTTGGAAAACTCAGTTGCGATGTATATCAACATGCTTTCTGCTAAACGATAACAAGTAGAGTAAATGGATCTTTCTTGCTGGATCTTTTGACGAAGAGGGTCTTTAGGATTTAGGTAGTGTACGTGTTGAAGCAAACTGCATATTAATAATTTTTAAATTGTTATCTACTATTATTTATACAATTCTGTACTTATTAGCAGTATAGCATTTTTAAATAAATTGTAATAAATATTCAAAATTAAATAATTATAAGTTTAATACATAACTATATACAGTTAAATAAAAAAATCTTAATATTAACCTAAACTCTTCTTACTTTCACCAAAAGTATCAAAAAAACAACGTCTCTTTACGAAAAACAGGCTCTCTCAAGTCTGTTTACCAACCCACTGCGCATGCTAATATTCCGAAGCATCGCCTTAGTCACACTTCCGCTATCGATGACGTCACCTCCAGCCCTGCCCAAGCATGCGGTATCCTCAATTCCTCCAACCTCCGCCCCACAAATCCTACTACCTGCTGCGCCGAAAACAATATCGCAATCAGTAAAAATCACTCCCCTTATCCCCTCCCTCCCCCACACTCAAAATTTTGAAAAACAACACTTTTCACCGGCTAGCACCGCTGACACTTTCTCTCTGACTCAGAGCGCGCAGACGAGGTACAGACAGATTATGAAATCACGTGCAGCCGGTGTTTATCAGCTGCGCGCGCGCTAACGCCATTGTCTCCTTATCCCCGAGTGTGTCATATCGCTCTACGGTGCACCGACGCCTTTTGTCTCTCTCGAAGGATGCCGTATTTTCTCTCCTCGAAGCACCCCGCCGAGAGCGAGATTTTCCTCGCTCTGGGCGAGGGGAACAGATAAGGCTACCTTGTGCGCTGGAGATAGCGAGCGGAGCGTATCGCTGCGGAAAATCCGTAGAGAGCACGAGAGTTGCGAGCGATTGATTTAATGGCTGTTTACGTCTGCGTCTGTGTTTTTCTTGAGAGTGAGAGACGAGAGTGTTTATTTGTCTGGTTATTAGTGGGTAGGAGATAATCAGGTTGATGCGTACGTGCGGTGACCGGATAGTGGGCGAATTGGTCAGTTTTGAGGGTGTGTGGATGTGTACCTGGATGGTGAGTGTTGATGCGACGATTGCAAAATGATTGTGGGATTTGTTTATGAGAGTGGTATGGTTGGTAAATATTTTGCGTGCTCCTTTGTAAATATGTGTGAGGATTTCAATGAATTGTTTAAGATTTAAATATATTTCAGTCTTCGTAAACTCACGTGTAATGGAAGAGTTTATTTGTATAAATTCAAATAATAAATTTGACAGGTATAGAATTGATGAAAAACAAAGTATATGATCTTTTTTTAATACAGTAATTCAATAGCTTTAAAAAGTTCGATAATTAATTAATATAATGGCAAACTACGTGCATAAAAAGTCTCGATAAACCGTCATTTTCCACAAAAATGCGTTCACAATAGCAAATCCTACTTTTCTCCCGAACAACCTTAAAAAAAAAGCCCCAAACCAAAGCAAAAGTCAGTAAATCTCCTTTGGAAAAAAATGTTTCGGTGCTCAGTGACATCCAGCCATCCAGCCTACATTGCAAACAAAGCGCAAAAAGTCCTCCAGTCGCAGAAGGAGTGAAAGTGCACAATGTCACCTACTCGAAGGGACAGCGATCCTCCTTACGCATAAAGCCCAAAAACACAGCCAGGGCCCTCGAAAATCTTGAATGAAGGACCACCTCGGCCGCTCATTCAGCTTTCCCGAAAAACTACGCGCGGCAACCTGAAGTGGCCGTGACGAATCTTATGCCACCTCGCGGGGGTGCGCCCCTTAAAACGTATTTAAAGATCGTCGCGCTGGCTTGTGGGCTTGAGCTCGATTCCATTCATGGGAGGAGAGAGAGAGAGAGAAGACGAATACGGAGAATGGCTAGACTGCGTGGCGGTTTTTGGAGACGGAGCTGAGAATGTCCATTCTTGAATTTTTGGTGAATGGAGAGCTGGCTAGGATGAGCGAGCGAGTTCTGCGAGTTTTTGAATAATTAAGGCGATGGTTGCAGAAGGACGGCTGGTTTGGGGCTTTTTATTCGCGAGGACGAGGGCTTCTAGATCGGGCACCTGCGGGATGGGTAGTTTTGCTGCTTTTGCTATTGTGAGAAAGTTTGCGAAGTGTTTCTTTGTGTGTTGCTTAGCAGTATTAATAGATTTACATGATTAAGCTGGTGTTATTCTGTTCGGCGCGAACAGTTTTACATAGTGATAAGTTTCAAAAAATTTTGCTTTTGGGATATAAAAGGTAAAACCAGATTGATATTTTATACTAACATGAAAAAATTTACATCAAACCTTTTTGAATCAATAAAAGTTACTCATTGTCCAAAAAATAACTGCAAACGTACTTTTTATACTTTTCCTTCATTCTTTTCAACATTTTTTCTCCACCTGAAACTTCATACAAGCCAGGTTTTAACAATGCCCGCGACAAGGGCTACATTTGTCAGAGGGCCAGGTAAGACCGCAAAGTCAAGAGGCGCAAAATGTTTAACTCCTTGAACAATAACTTAGCCAGCCCGACTCCGGCTCCGCATTGAATTGTCTCCTTAAGAATGCGATCCTCTCGAGTGCCATTTATCGCTTCCAGTCCATTGCACCGCCGCTCTCTCCCCCTCCCGTCCTCGCAAAATCACAATCCAGCGTCTCTCAATCTTGCGCTCGCCGCAAAAATCGTCTCGATTTTCCGCTCGATTTTTCGAGCCCCGAGGAGCAGCGCGTGTATATACGCAGCTACAATGCCGGATATATTCCGGCGAAGCTTTTTCGTGAATGAACGAGAAGGGGAGGACTTTTCTTCTTTTAGCTGTAGAGCTGAATAGAGGGGAGAGCCCGTAGGTCCTTTTGTCAATGAGGAATCTCGAAGAATCACTGCTTCTTAGTACTCTGTCGCAGGTCAGCGATGCGCGCGCACGCGGGCTCCTTTGTATAAAGGACCTGCTGCAATTTCGGCCGGGGATGAACGAACGGAAAAAATGTTATAATAAGGAGGATACGGGCTGGAGCGATTTCTTCTCTTTTTTTTCGGTTCTTGTGAGACGTGTCGAGAGGGATGCTGGCTAGTGAGGAGGATGTCTTTTTAAATCCCTCGGAATTTTAGGTTGCGTATGGCTTTTTGAGATGGGGGTTTTTGGAAGGATCGATGGCGATGCACCTTGTCGATGAGACTTGGTTTTGAAGGTTATGGGGGTTTCTTTCGATGATTGGAAAAAATGAGGAGGAAGTGTTGGTTGAGGATTGGGAAGAGATTGATTTTGGAGTCGATGAATGAGAGGCGTAAGAAATAATTGTATCCGGCTTATTTTCTTTTTTTTTTGTAGTTTGGTGCTGCTTGATAATTTCATCTCTTCAGAGAAAAACTAGTATGTGTCGGTATTGAATAAGTTTTGTAAAAACTGAAATTGACGAAAATTATATATAATTTAATTATAAATCCTAAAACTACAAATATTTTATATTTTTTAGTAGTAATGTATACATTATATTAAAAAGTTATTTGTATTTTTACAATTATTGATAACTTTATACAAAATTATTGTTAATTTGAACTGTTGTGAAACTTAATTAATTTAGATCTATATGCTTTTTCATATAGATTTATTTGTAGATATTTTATATTCTATTAATAGAATGCTTAATAAGTATAATTTTTTCATCCGATTGAAAGTTGCAATAAAATATACAGAAATAAGTACACGATACAATCTTCTCTTTATAAATTACTAAAATACCAACAAATAAAAAAAATCAAACGCTTTAATTCAATTATTATTATTGGTTAAATACTCCATCAACATTTCGAAGCCCCGAAAAAACCAACCCAAAAAGAAACCCTCATTAACGCACCTAAAAAACTGCTAATTCCAGTACAGGCGCTCGGTCACGCATCAGCGCTCGGCTCGCTCTCCAAACAAGCTTTTTGTCAGCCTCCCGAAAGGAAGTAGCTGCTTCTCTCTCCCTACCCCTCCAAAGGAATCCACCTAAAAAGCGGAAATAAAAAAGCCTCCCCTCCCCTTAATACCGGCCGTAAGCGCGCCGGCAGAACAAACCTGCTTAAGGCCCCTTTTGCGCTTGCGCGCGCGCGCACACAGAGAGAGAGAGAGAGAGAGAGAGAGCCCAGAGTATATTTCACCTGCAGGGTGGCAGGAAAAATCGACAATTGTTCAGGGGGATGAAGCCGCCGCTGCTGCTTGCCCTCAATAGCCGCGCACGCGTGTATATGTATATGCCCTACGTGCGCAACATCTGCCGGTGCGTATGGACCGACGAGCCGGAGGACAGCTGATCCGACGCGTGGCACTTTTCATTTCCGAAAAACTAGGGAGGGGAGGGGGAGAGGAAATCTGGAAGAGGAGCGACTTTGACCGTTATACCTTTAAATTTGGTAAAAGGCGCGATGGCCCTTTTTGGGGAGAGAGAGAGAGGATTTTCTGTGTGTGCAGAAGGCTGATTGTTGAAAAATTTCATGCTCTTTGGGTGGGCATCGGGTACGGTTTGGGTTTGAACTTTTTGAAATTCACCGATGTTTAGTCTGTATAATGATTTAATTTAATCGAGTAAAGTATCTTATTCTAAACTGTTTTTTAACAAGACAGTATAAATTATTGCTATTCGAATCAATCATAACTGAAACTATATTTTACAACTCTATGCACAAACAATTCTAAAGATTTTCAAAACGCCTTCCAACAGAACAACGCGATTGAATCGTTAAGAATTTGACAAATTGAAAAAAACACTCCGCCAGCCGATCGCGCCGTTTTACAATTCAATCCCGCAATCTCAATCTCCCCATTCTCTTGTGTCTCCTACGCGCCTTCTAGTCAGACGTTCGCCACAACAAAAGAAATTAAACGATTCTCGCCTTCTCCTCGTAAAAAGCCGCGCGTCATAAATCACGGCGCGCTACTAAAAACAAACTCCGAGCCAGGAATCCGAAAAAAAAGCGAGGGACACTCAACGGGTGTCCGCGCACGCGCGCCTCGTAAAAAAGGCGCGTATATCGCCAATATCGATCGCGCATAAACTCAATGCCCGAAATTTCCAGTTACGGGCCTCAGATTCAACGTCGCGATTAGGACCTGTCGATATTGTCGCGAGTAAAGCTGGTATCGAGCTGCCCTCATCTATAACTCGATAAGCGGACTGACCGCCTACTTTTCCGGGAAACTAAAGCATCCATCGCGCATATGGTCAGTTATATTCGCGTATGTAGGGCCCAGTAGGAGGGCCCGCGTTTTTGGTAGAGCCGCTGGTATAGGGCAGGTGACGGATGCTGGATCAGCGGGCGCGTGCCTTGGAACAGATGATCAACGGCCCGGCGAGTTTCGAAACGCGCGTGTGTATTTCGCGCACGCGTTGCCATTGTGGTTCAGCGTGACCGTTGAGAGGTGCCTATTGTCTTGGGGCGAGCCCGGAGCCAGCCTTTCGGGACATATGTATTTTTGGGACTTAGCGCGCTGTCGACGCCTACCGGCTCTTTTTTTGGCGGTGGTGGGTTGGTTGGTGTATAGGTGTGTGCGATTGGAGATTTGGGATGTGGAGACGAAAATTGATCGGGTGTTTGTGTGGATAATGTGTCATTTATGGGATTATGAATTAGTTTACTCTGTGTGTGAGTATGTGTGTGTAAGTGTGTCTGAGTTTTATTGTGTGTATATGAATGTGTATGTGTGTTCGTTAAAAAAGTATTTTAGCTAAATACAGAATCTAGCTCTAATTAATTCAGCAGAAATTTTCATTTATACATTAAACAAATATTAATTTTGATACACGTAATAAATTTTGTATTGTATTGACCAATATCATTATACTTTTTCCAAAAAAGAATGGTTCTTTTCACATCTGACTCTAATTTAAAAAATATGCACTAATAATTTTTAATAATTCTAGTAGCCTAGTTTTCAATACTAAATACATAAACACCAGAATAAATTCCAAACATTTCCATCCTAACGACCCCACCGACATCCATAAACAGCAATTATTAAAGCACACCCACACAAACAACTCAGCCGCGAAGAAAAAACTGTCACGTCCAGCGACTTAGCCCCAAACAATTTAACGCGATATTATCCTCTCTTCACAGCCAATGAATCAGTGCTCTCTCTCACGCGGAGCCAGCCCATTCACGTATACACTCGGCCAGCGCTGTTTACATATTTATTAGACGCGTATAGACACACTCTCGCTTGCAACCAGCATCTCTCCGCATCTCGCAGGCGCAACAAAACACAAGCGACTCCTCAGCCATACGTGATCGGAATTCTCATGTGGACGGCTCAATGGGGGTTGAGAGAGCGAGAGCTCGCCGGCTTTATAGAATCGTCACGGAGCTCGCATCCTTGCCTATAATGACGTCGAGAGCCACCGAGAGCCAGCGTGTGAACGAGATAAAATCGAGCCAAGACCACCGAGGCCTAGCCCCTTATCTGATCGGCCATTACGGAAAAGCGGACGATCCCATTGACTTTAACGCGCGTCTTGTCTATTTCTCCGCTCGATCTGCCATTGTATTTCAAATTAGGGGACGACTCCGAACGATTAACGTCCGTTTGTTTTGCCCCCTCGCCTTCTTTTCTCCCTTCGTCGCGCGCGCAGAGGTGAGGGCCACACAGGCGCAATCGCGACTGACCATCGAACTTCGCGCTTTTTCTTTTCGCCTTTATGGTGTGTTCGTACGACTCAATCGGTATGCGGGAGGGGGTTGAGAGGCAGATTTATCAGCGCTCGTTATTAATGATTTTATTGCGATGTGTGCTTCGGCCGCTTGCTTAACGAGCCGATTTTTACGGGGTGGGATATTTATTATTCGTCGTTTTGTGCGCTCATTAATATTTCATGCATCGCCTGCGCCGCGCGCGGCCTTTTCTCTCCCCGGCTCTGTTTACTTATCGATAACTCCATTTTTATCGCGATTATCAAACAAAAATCGTACTTTTGTTCGGCCTTGTTTGTCTTGGATGATGTATGGTATTATTGTAATTTTTTCCTCTCTCTCTCTCTCTCGCAAAGAGTCTATCTATCAACGCGTAGCTCACAGATTTGACGAATACGCGTACTTGTTTATTACAACAACCATAATTTGTACCAAGGTACGAATAAAAAACAAACAATCTCTATCTACACACTCGCCAAAATTAATTGCCGCGATCAAAGTTTATTTTTGCTTCCACGCTCATAATTATCAAAGACGAATTACCCCCTTCGTCTGAAAAGGCTCAATTAAATTAATCCCGATCGAAAGTTCGTATCTCCCGCGAATACTTTCACCATTACTCCACATCCCGCCCGCGTTGAATCTATATCGACTGGCTATCTCGCTATCAGATAGAGGCTTATGGCTCTCCTGATAACAATGCTCCCAAGATGCCTCCGAGCTATGCACGCGTGCGTCAGTTCCTGCTCGTGATTATGCAGTTTCGCTGCATTACACACGTGCGCACCCGCGCCTCGAAAATTTTACAATATTTCATTGACAACGCGAGCGCGAATTTCGCACGCTGTTTCAAATTCTTTCATCGGTCGCACTTTGAATTTTTAATATTTACATTGTTCAGCCGTAACTACTCTATAAGTACAACAACGTACAAATCACTGTTTTTTAACGAATCTCAAATTACTTCTTTGTTTAACTATTACCGCAATACTAGAAACAGACACAACCTGTTAACGACATTCAAGGCCTACCGCCTATGTAAATTCAATGGCAAGCAAACCGCCTCTATTACTTTATTTCAGGCGCACAAAACTCACGCAGAAACACAGCGAAGCGGCGCGCGGCGCGCCAATGCATTAATCGGCCGGCGCGCGCGCGCGCGCATACCGATCAGCATTCCCGCATCATGACTCGCTCGGCGCGCTGCCGATTTTTTTCTCTCCCGGACAACGATTTTCGAAAATAAATAATCAAGACGCCGCGGGCTACGGCTGCAGTACTGTGCGGTTTATTGCGTTAGTTATGGATCTGTGTAACCTGCGAGTATGGGTTTGCTGCGCGCGAGGGCGTCGGGTATATTCAGCGATTTATTCGGAGCAAGTAGAGCGAGTGTGGCCGAAAGTGTAAGGTAGATTGGTTGAGGTGTTGGTGCGCTGGGAATAGCGAACGATTGTTTATGCTGGGCGAGTGTGGGTTACGAGTGCAGTTGTAGAACGGAATTGACCGGTGATTGGTCTGGTTTTTTCTTCTGATAACGTTGAGTGATTTCTTTTTTAAGTAGAGTATTGTTTGGAAAATGCACTTATAAATTTTAATATAAAAATGGAAGCATATATAAAAATACCTAAAATTATTGTTATATTTAAAACTTTAGACAATTCTAAAATTTGCAGCGAAAAAATTTATAATTTTATTCAATAAGAATTTCTATTTATCAATATTGGTCAAAACAGTACAAAAGAAGACGCGACTACCTTACCCTACGAAATAAAAAATTTAATAATATTTTCTCAAACATAACGCAACATATTCACAAAGCAGAAAGCCCACTTTGTTCGCGCAGCTCGCACAAAGCAGGGCACAACAGGTAGAGCGACGTAAATACCTGATTTTTCCGAGTGCAACGACTTATAACCGTCCTCGGGGGGAAAGAAAAAAAAAAGAAGAAAAGAGAGTTCAGGGTTGAACGACCTGTCGCGCTGCTTCTCCCTGAATGAAGAAGCAACCCCTTGTGAAACTTTTATTTCGCCAGATACACGCTCTCACTCTTACATATACCATCCACTTTGAGAATCACGCACACGTGTCTTTCTTGAAAGCCGCATAAATAAGCGTCAAAACTCGCGGCATAAAAGATTCAAAATTCTTTCTCCGCCGCCTGTCCTTTTTCATAATTTTTATAGAAAGCCCAGCGATATCAAAAAACTATACGTTTCTTTGAAGCCCGCGCTTACGTCAATCTCTCTTTTTCGGCGCGTTTAAAGACAAAATCGGCGATTGTCCCGCGTTTACTTAAGACGGCTCCCGTAGGCGCGATCACGTACATCACCGGACGAATTCGAAGGCAATTTACATCCTGTAGTCTCGGTTCGGCGTCTTACGGACGCAAGATGAAACGCATGAGAAAGGGAAAAGAAAAAAAGTCGGCGCGGGATGTGAAGAGTGTTTTCGTGTAAGCCAAAGTCGGGCTTTCCGCCTCATTCATCCGTTGAGGCTATCATGACGGCTCGCGTGTATGGGCATATTTATGCTTAGTTAAAAGTTATTATCAAGTTCTTATGAATACTTTTGTATTATTTTTATGTAAGTTTCATGTATTATGGGTAAGAAAAATTTTACTTGCACTAAATATTATAAAGAATTAAAAAACTAATCGTTCCCTGTAAATTCATGTGTGTAATGTTACACGCGTCAAATCTGTAGCTCCCATTTAAATACATGGTCGCCATTTTTACACGTTTCAAAACGTCGTGGGAGTCGTTGATCGAGCAGCAGTATCAGTTTCGACAGCACCCATACAAAAAATTATTGAAACCTGAAAATAAAATAATAATACACAAATTATTTTATCTTCGAGTGACCTTCTTATTAACTTCGTAGTTCATTTCAATGTGAAAAAATGATCTATAATAGGTCTATAGTATAGTAAGTGTAAAAATTTTATGTTGACGAAAGTTATGATATACTATTTTAAATGATTATACTATATATATGCATTTGCATCTATGAAAATACACTATATTAATTTTATTATTTAATAAATAGTTTTGTTTTAAATTTTTATGTATTTTGTGCAGTATACAATACGGTATGATTCTTTCGAAACATTTTTAAATTATGTATCTTTATTACACATGTAATTTAGAAAGAATCATACCATATTTTATATTATACATAAAGTACATAAAAATTTAAAACAAAATGTCCATCGATGCGGACATTTTTTTAATATTTTGACTTCAAATTCTTCAGAACATGCTTCTAACATATTTTAAAAAAGAAAACGGAAAAGTCAAAGAATTATTTTATGATACTCAATGAGTGGGGGAGCGGAACGCGCGGCAAATCTTCTATCAGATAATTAAAAAATTATAACTGCCGCTAAATGTTTCTTCATTTATTAAAAGTAAATTGATAACTTAAACTATAATTCTCTTTTTTTCTTTAATTGAGTATATTTTTTTAATATGATTTTAGAATAAAATCTTCGGCAGCATCGCTTTTGGGGTTATGGAGATCGTAACTGGCGATTCTCGTATGAGGAGCTCCAAGCAGCTGATAGAGTTTGCTCCTACACCGAATTGCTGCTACGAACTTTGCTGCCCAGACAACACAGATGCAGTATCTGGTGTCAACGAGGCCATCCCACCTTCGCACGCCGTCGATGTCTTTTAGCGATAAACAAATAAGTCTACTTTAAGTTTAGTTTCACTTACTAATGAAATTAATTTTGTTTACGATTTTCGGCTGTATTATACTTCACTGTCTGGGTCTTCTGCCGGATCTTATGGTGCAAAATTGTGATAGCAATTAAAAAAAGAGACGTTAGTCAGACTTTAGAGCCCAGACTATAGCCAGACATTTTTTTTACTCAGGTCAATAAAAACTATAAAACTAAAAAATTTAGAACGTGCACCAACATATCTTAATTTCACAAACTGCTGAAACCGTAAGCAACAATCTCAACCCGCTATTAAATTCAATGTTTACCCGTCAAGTATAAAAACTCCACTAAAACTTGCTTAAACGTCTCTTATTACCCTCGCTGTCATCTCGTCAGCATCTTTCCTCCTGTTTAGAAAACACAATTGCCCGCGGAATCCGCCAACGTCTCCCGCAAAGTAGCCACTCGCTCCGCCGTGTATCAAATGTCGCGCGTAATCGAGCTCTTATACAAGCCGCGATGCATTAAAAGAGCATCCAACAAAAAAAAAAGAACGGCACACTCCGCTCGTATCTCTCCCAACGAGATAACCCGTTCACTTTACAACCTGTAAGCGCTTTCCTTCCGTCGTTTCGTCAAAACACGCACGTGTGTGTACGGCGGCGGGTAAGACGATACACATATCCACTCTCTCCATCCATCCGCGACGGAGAAGATTCCGATGGGGGTGTGTGTAGCACGGTAGTGGCGTTGACGGCGCGGCATTTTTTTGCTTAATGCGCGCGTGCGCACTCGGCCCTCCGGAGATGATATCGGGAGCGCTTGCTTCGAGAGGGCCCGAAAAGACTAATGCGTCGAGATAGCGACGGTAAATCAAACGTGAAATTCCGGATCGCGGGCGAGTGTGCTGCTTGGGTTTAAGAAGGTGGGCTCGACCCCTTAAACGCTGTAGGTTGGAGGTTTTTAAGCGATATTTTTAGTTTTTTGAGTTGAGGTGCTTGTAGAGTTTTTGAATGTTGCTTAATTTTAGACTTGTACAAGGATTTTATGTGGAAATTGGTTTAAAAAATTCACTATTACCTATACGGTTTTAGTAAAATTTATATACTCGTTATTATTTATATAAGCAATATCAAGGTTTGAAAAATAGAGACAGCTTCTGAAATTCTTCTACTGAGACCCTACCTATAAAACTTGTTGAAAAAAAAAAACCAAGAAAACACAAACAATATTAAAATTCTTCTCGAAACATTGCAATCTTCCAGCACCTAAAAAAAACCCAAACCCAAACCTCAAAAGCAACACTTTTTAATCAGCATCAAACCCATTTATCCATGAAACGATTAATCCAAATCGCCGCTCCCCTACAGCGTAAAAGCGTACCCGCAAACCCAAGATTTATGCCCGAGCTCACCACTCCTGGCCTTCTTACTCCCAGCCTCCTGCCTTTGCGATTCGACTCGCGATTCGCCTGCGCTTCTCGCATTTGACGTCACTACAACCTTGCGTCGATCCTCGCTTCTCGGAGACGGAGATAAGGCCCATAGGGCCCGATCTGCGCTTTCTCGGGAGCCGGCCAACCTTTAAATTGCGGCGGCCTAAGTGGATCATTTGAGAACGTCAAATTTGCGGGGCGATCATCTTGCGCGCGAGTCGTGGATATTAATGATGTTTTTGAACGATTTGGGGGAGACGGAGATGTTTGCTTTGTTCCGTACGCGAGTGTGTATTTATAAATTCGAGAAGGATGAGACGAGAATCGCTTTGACGAATGTGTTTATAAAAAGTTTCTCTCGATCGTCTCCACGCGTGACAGTTTTCTTTACTCATAATACTCGAGGCGAGAGCGACTTTCATAACACGTAATCCAGGCGGTTGATTGAGCGAATCGCGCGGCGCTTTTATCGGCGTAATGTTTGGTCTTTATTCAAATAAAGAGCCGGTGAGACGCGGACGCTCTTGAACTTTCAGCGCGGACTGAGTCTGCATAAAAGAGCTGTTTGTTTAAGTTTAATTAAACTGTTGGATAGATTAAATCATCATTAATTAAAGCGTTGCTTATATCGTTGCGTCACCGCGTGATTCTCACCTTTGTTTTGAATAACGATAAAAGCCCGCTTTACGCTCGAAAAGCGTTTTCCAGGCGAGCGGAGATTAATGTAAATTCAATTAAATCGGAACTATCCCGTAATTGCATTGCTTTTTAAGTGGCCAATAAAGAATGCATTACTATAAAGCAACGAAGCCGCGAGTTTCAAATTGAAAAAGCGAAAATAAAAAAAAACGCCGGCCATTTTTTCACGACAGAGTCTCTCGCAATTACACACAGACGCTCGAATCGCGGCCCATAAAAAACGGCACAAAGCAGCGAAATCAATCATAATCACCTCCATTATCACCCTTCAAAATCAATCTCTCTCGCAAGCCCGCGCGCACGCGCGCACAAATTAAGCCCGATCCGCGCAAAAATCATTACCCGCTCTCTCGACAAAAGGCCTCCATTAACCGCGCTAAATCGTCCCGCTATATATACACTCTCTGCCTCGCTCGCTCCGGCAGCGCTCGGTCAGCATATCGAGTTTCGCGCTCGCCGATTTTTCGCAACAGCAATTTTCCAGCGCCCGTCAACGCGCGTATATACCTATTTACGTGTAACACGCTCGCTCTGCCGCTTAAACAATGGAGCAGGCGCATATATTGTCTGTCTCGCTCTTTTGCGAGCGAGCGAACGAGAGAAAGTGTGTGTGTGGCCTTAATAGCTGCAAAATGATTAGGGAATCTCGGGCTGTTTAATCGGCGAGCGCGCTGTTTTAATATCGCGTAACGTAACTGCATGCGCGCGCGCGCCAGGTTACTTTCTTAACTAATGTTACGTGTAATGGAGTTGGAGCGAGCGGTTGGTAAGAGCTAGTGTACGAAAATTTCGATAATGGCTTGAGGCTGGATATACGATAGTTTTTCGCGGGGGTTTGTGCTGTGGAGAATTGAGGTTTCAGGTTTGGATTAGAGCTGGTGTTAATGTTAACGTTGCGATATGTTGGCTGTGTGGTCTTTTTTAGGGGATTTTTCGTGGAAGGTAAATGTAAGGATTAATGCGCTGATTTTACAGCTTGTCTTGAATGCTGGGTTCGATAATTTTAATTGTGCTGCTAGTTTAGAAACGGTATAACATCTGTATAATTGCACACTTTCGGATATAACATCATGCAGTATTACGACAACTTAATAGACTTTTGCCTCCATGCACTGACCTACTAACAAATCCAACCTCAATTCCCAGCATTTTTCAAACATTAAACAAAGCTACATCCTACCAAAAAAAAACCATCCTCTATATCCTACTTTCAACATCCACTCCAGACTCCTCATCCAGCCATCCTCAACAAAAGCCTTCCAATCGATGCCTGTCATTAGTCACTCCTCTCTCGGCACACAAAAGTATCCACGCGCAAGTACACCGCGGAGGAGGAGGAAGAAGCGAGCTTCATCACCCGATAGACACAGACTCAGCACACACCGACAGTCATTTTATGATCGGCAGCATTATAGCTACCCACGCGATACACGCGGAAATCCGTCGACGGAAACAAGATGCGCTGTCGACCTTCTGTCTTTTTTTTTAGCGTAGACGCGTGGATCATTGACTATGTGCGCGATATCGCGAGATGACGCGGCCTTTGACGAGGTGGGAGGCGGCTGTCTCATTATCCTGCACTTTGCATTCGACATTGTCCGATGCTTTTTTGCGCGGGAGAAGAAAGTTCATTGTTCGGTTTTTGGATTTTTCGGGCTGGGAGAGAAAGGATGGGATGGGAGTGATCGATCGCTGATGTTTGGAGGGGGGATGCATAATTAGGATGTTGGATGGTATTGATAGATTGTTAAGTGATGTGGTGAGATTTTTTAATGAATTTGTCTTTTGGCTTGGGCAAAAATCTATTTTTTCTTTATTTA
>JAPYZA010005213.1:0-12462 GCA_030522685.1 Eupelmus azureus
ACTGCGTGATATGACGCCCTCGGCTTCGCCTCGGGCGCCAACTTCACGCAGTGGCGGAACTTCAACTTTCGCCTCTTGTACCGTAATATACTATTTCCTGCTAGCGCAAATCTAACCTCAAAACTGGTGTGCAGACCACGTGGCGACGGACTGTGGGCGGCTGCTGCGACTACAACAACAACAACGCAGGAAAATTTTCGTGAGTCGGACAGCTACGTTTTTCAACATCTTTGCCGAGCGAGATAGAAAACAAAAGGTCATGAAATATTTTATACACATACATACTTTTGAGGTTAGGTTTACACCTACACCTCGCCCCGCGCTGGAAATTTTACTTTTGACCGCAAGAGGGCGCAATGAAGAGCACTAGCGCCACGATAACGAAGACCTGCGCTGTCTGCAAAGAGGCATCAAGGACAAGGACAGCACTTGTCCAGTGGAGTAGCTGCAATAAATTTTTCCACCGGCATGTTTAAACAACGCATTGCAAAATAAGAGCGCCAAGCCTATACGATGCCAGGGATGTATTAGCGCGAAGGAGGTATCAAAGCGAGCATTGCGAGCGCGACACATACATCGAGACTACGCGCCAACACACACGAGAGCTCTGCTCTATCTACGAGCCGCATGACGTCAGCGTCGACCCCCATCATCAAGAATAAGGCGCCTAGCAACGACGCTCCTCCTTCTCATAGCAACGCGCACCAGCGCACTTTCGCTGTCTGCAGCGTTGTCTACTACCAGAGGCACGCAGGACCGCGTTACTTATGAGGCATAACACTTAGGTTCGGCAGTCGTCACTGACATTTATGAGCGTTTCTGCAGTCGGTCTAATCAGGTTGCTGTTGCTATAGAAAGTATAGATCTAGTTCATAAAGAGCTGAACTCATGACCAAGTATTATTAGCAATATACAAACTTTTGCAGATTCTTTAACCAAACGATTCAATTATTGTAAGGATTTTTCAGGTAAATTAACCACTTTTCATACTGAATTGGAGAGACTTACTGCGGAGAATGACTCATATCGAATAAAAATATCAGAATTAGAAAATGATATCTCTTGTTTAAAAAATATAATTAGCAATCTGGAAACAAACAATGATACCAACAATAAGGATATTGCTGAGTCAGTGATGGTTGCTGAGTCGACTCCCTAAGCATCTCATGCGTTGGCCGACAATACACGCCCACATAAAAATAAAAAGATTTATAATAACAAAAAGCGCGTTAAACACATTAAAAACTATGCTGATAGCAACACAAACTGTAGTACACCGAACAACACTGATGGCACTATTCCCGGAGCACAAATTAATCAGAATGGTGAGCGTGGGAGTGGGGCGCTCGTCATCTCCGGGTACGTGGACTGCAAGGCAGCTGGCGTCCAGCCGGTGGATGCGGTGTTTGCCGTGCTCCGGACTCTCTTACCTTCTTTCGAAAAGTCTAATATAACTTCTGTTCATGAATTGCGTACTACTACCTAACGCAATAATTCTGGTTCCGGGAATGGTGTCAAGCCCAAAACAAATTACACTTCACACCTGGGCTCGGGAGCAAACATTCATACTACTAACACGGCTGACGCGGAGAGCCGAGGGGGTGACTCTACTTTGAGACTACCTTCGCTGCTTGTGCGGCTGGTCGGCAGCAATCTGGTAGGTGAGTTTATGGATGCAAAACATAAATTTACTTTACTTAATGTAGCCGACATTGATATCTCTCTCCTAAATTCTGACAAAATAAAAAAACTTCATCATCGACCAATTTTTGTAAACGAATATTTAGATAGAGATAATTATAAAAATTTTCAAAATCTTAAAATATTGGCCAAAAACCTTGGTTGTCGATTCGTCTGGCATCGTCGAGGACGATTTCTTGTGCGTTGAAGAGAGGGATATAGAGCGTATTCTTTTAAAACTGCCTCAAACTGGAATATCATACGCTCTAACAGCCAAACTAAGACTCGACCTGCCAGCATAGAACAGAACCCTAACAATTCATTAACTATTGATCAGAAAAACTTGAAAAATAATAATGAAAACGAAACTAACAGTATGAATGAAATTGACATTAATAAGGTTTCTAAAATGAATTGACTACATGCTGGCATGGCTGGCCGGCCGCCTGGGGGATGGGACACTATCAAGGCGGGGTTTGTCAATTTGACCGCACTGAAAGCTCATATTGATCATCTCCGCCATGATCTTGCAGGCCGTCCCACTTATCACCTGTTTGGGGTGGCAAAGACGAAGCTGGACGATGCTGTTAGTGATGATGTCGTTCAAATCCCTGGATATAAAATTTTTAGACAGGTTAAGAACTCAAATGGTGGTGGAGTTGCATTTTATATACGAGACTATTTTAAAGTTAAAATATTAGCCACTTTTAATACACATGTTCAGGGCAGACCGGAGATACCTGAATTTATAATGGCCTCGGTATAACAGGGCAGTACTCCACCAATATTTATATCTGTAATATATCGCCCACCAGGAAGCCCGCTTAATGATCCAACATTTATAAATACATTAAAAGAACATTCGATAAACTACAATTATAAGATCATTATGGTGGATTTGAACGGCGATTTACTTAAAGTTGGACGTGAGGCGAACCTTAAACGTAAATAAACTAATGAACTCTCACTGCAGATCGTCCAGCATGGTCCGACTCATAAGGACAGCCCCTATGTTTCTAGCACATGGATTGACGGGTTGTTTGTTGACGACAATGACACAGTGCTTGTCTACGACAATCATCCCCCAACCTGGCATGGTCGTCACCATGTACTTAGTGTCACTATTAAAACGAAACCTCAGGAACTGACCAGTGAATGTTTTACATACCTTGAATTTAAGAAGTCCACCCACCCTGATCACTCCGTCTCTGTAAATAGAAAATAGGCTTCTAAAGAGGTGACCTTTTGGTAACTCTTTACCTGAGCGCAGAATCTCCAGTTCTTTCGAAAAGTAAGCACGCTGCGTGAGATAACTCCAGAGAATTTTAGCTTGACGCACTTCCTACGATACATGATTCAGCTTGGATAGGTAAATCTTCCATAACTGGAGAAACTTTATTCAAAAGGGAAGTTTTCGCATGTATCTTTCTAACGAATCGTAGTACGTAAACTGTGATGCTTAGTGTGGAGTATTTTTCTATCAAACACCATATTTGAGGATCAGAATCGTGCCCAGTGGAGATGAGTACATGTGACGTGGCGTCCTTAGAAATTTGAGAAGTTACGCTTTGAGTGGACAAATTAAGATTTCGAGAGAGAATATAAAATTCGCTGTCACAAGACCAATCAGAGATCGACTCGCGAAGACGCGTGGGTCCTTGCCACCATAGATCCTGTTCAACCAACTCATCAGCGGTGTAACCACGTGAAGCTAAATCGACAGAATTGTCTGCTGAATTTATGTGATGCCAGCGAGCATCTGGAAGAACCGTGGTGATATCTGCGCATCTATTGGCTACGAACGTGGGCCACCTAGAAGGAATACCTTTGATCCAAAATAAAACATCTTTGGAGTCAGACCACATGTGGATTTTGAAGTTCGAGGGTGTCCCTGAAATGAAGTGTGAGTTTAGAAGTTAGCTGTGCTGCACATAATTCTAATCGTGGGATTGAGAGAGTTTTAATCGGAGCTACGTTAGTTTTGGCTCCAAGAAAAAATACACTACGCCTGCATATGCTAGTTTGGACGCGTCTGTGAAACCATGGATCTCTAACACCTGTTTTTGTGAAGAAATGCCAATCCAACGAGGAATTCGAATTTTAGAGACAGCTGCAAGTGATGTGTAACACTTTTTCCAGTGTTCTACATAGTCGTTTGGTAGCACCTGATCCCACTTTCTTGTCAGCATCCACAGAGATTGCATGAAGATTTTTAAGGTAACGATCACTGGTGATTTGGCTATTTTGGATAAAAAAATTCTTATGGTGACTGGACCATCTAGCGACTCTGAAGAAAGATTAAAGTAGAAAAGATCTTCTCCCGGGTTCCAGGCGATACCTAGCACTGAAAAACCTATGCCGACTTTAAGATTTGCTTCTGTAGCTAAGAGGTCTCGAGGAAGCCAATTGGTTAGGCTTGGGTCGTTTGTGACCCATTTATGCAGATTAAATCCTCCGCTGTGTAGAAGATTGATTATCTGCTCTTGTTTCAGTCGTGCTCCCTCCAAAGTAAAGTCGCCTGAAAGAATATTGTCCGCGTAAACTTCCTTTTCGAGGATTTTATTACCGAGAGGAAAAGAAGTGGCTTCATCTCGAGCTAATTGTTTTAAAGTGCGGCTAACTAAGAAGAGGAAACGGGCAAAACCAAATGTAAGTAAATAACAAATGTAACTAAATGAAGTAACCTCAGCTGGTTCCTCTTCTCTACAAACGACGGCTTGAACGTGCTGATCTCCCTCGTGAACCCGAATCTGTCGGAACATTTTTTGAATATCTGCTGAAAAAAAAGAATACTGTCGCCACTTAGTGAGAAGATCTACAGTATCTAATAACAAATTAGGACGTATGTGCAAGAAATCATTCAGGGTCTTCTGAAACCTGGTTTTGGTGGAGGCGTTGAACATCGTGCGCATCTTCGTGGTTGTGCTGCTTTCTTTGACAACAGGATGACGAGGGAGAAAGAAACAACGATCGAAGTCTAGACTACCAACTGGCGTGTGACGCATATGGTTTAGAATTAGATACTCTCGCATGGAGTGGACCTAGGTTTCGCGCAATTCGGGCTTCCATTGAAACCTTTTTTCCAGGTTGCCCAGCGTACGTACGGCTAACTCGTAGGAGCCTTCCCAAGTAGACGGAACAGAATCTTTGAAAGGTAACCTTGCCACATATCTGTCCTCCTCGTGTCGGCTTACTGTAGTCCTCGTAGATTTTCTCTTCCTCAGTTAGAAACTGTCGCATAGACGGTGTGTCCTCAATCTCCCAGAATCGACGCAAAATGTCGTTGAGATCATTGTTGGAGACTTGTAGATTAGCTGATAGTCGAACTCTGGGGTTGATGCTAGACGAAGTTGGTCCAGAGATGATCCAGTCTAGTGAAGTTCTCGTAGCTATAGGTGCGTCGACAGAGTCGCCTTTGCGGAGTCCGTCCTCGACGATTATTGCATGGATTCGAGCGCCTAGCAGAACGTCGACCTTCTCCGAGTAAACGTAGCAAGGGTCAGCTAGAGTGAGGCCTTGGAGATTCGTCCACTGAGTTGGTTTGCCTGAAAATGGATCGTAAGCTTTAATTCTAGGGACCACAAAGGTGGTGACGCCAAAGACAAAAGTGGATAGGAAATGTGGTCTAATAGTGAAGTTCACTTCGCTCTTGCACAAAAACGTTTTTTCATCTACTATCCCTGAAATGGCTATACGAACAGGTTTTCTAGGCAATTTCAATTGCTGACAGAGCTCTTCTGTGATGAAGGATTATTGTGCTCCTTGATCTACGATCGCTCTATCTAACAATCTACGTTTTTTATTGGAGTGTGCGTAAACTTTGGCAGTGGCTAACAACACTGTATCTAGAGCATTGGAGTCTACTAGATGATTCGAAGAATGAGGTACAGTGGGGTTATCGATGGTACTATCTAAAACTTTAGACTCCGATGAAGTCTGTGAACAACCTATCAGCGTATTGGAAGTAGTTTTTGCAGAGTTATTGTTGTCAAAGTGTAGCAAAGTATGGTGCTTTTCTTTACAATGTTGACATCTTCTAGAACTTTTGCAATTTTGAATGATGTGATTTGCTAGGCAGTTAAAACAGAGTCGCTTATCATCAGCTACCTTTTTTCTTTCCATAGGAGACTTGGCTTGAAAGGTGTCACACTGATAGATGTGATGATCACCCTTGCACACTGGGCATGATAAAGCTTTAGTCTTCTTACTTTCTTGAGCAACAAGAACGATTTTAGAGTTTTTTTTCTTTTCTTATATTTTGATTTTGAAAAGTCACAGACAGAAGAAGCGTCTTTTTCGCTTTCGAACTGGGCGAGAGCTAGTCTCTCAGTTTCAAGGAATTTGTCTAGAGTATCGTACGAAGGTGGTTCGAGGGAATGCTCAGATCCAGCTACTGCCTCTTCCCACTTCCTCTGAGAATACGGATTCAATTTACTGACAGTTAAGAAGACCGTGAAGTTATCCCATGACTCAATGGGACTACCGAGAACTTTTAAGGCTTGCAATATATTTTTCATGTGAGAGCGTATACGATTAACCTCACGAGCAGTAGCAGCAGACATGGGTTTCAGAGCTATGAACGTGAATAGAAGACGAGAAACTAACAACTTAGTGCTGTCATAAAAAACTATAAGAGTGGACCATGCCTCATTGAAGTGCTCGCCAGATGGTAGAATCTCCTCAAGTAAGTCAGCTGCTTCTCCAGAGAGATGCGTTCTAAGATAATGCATTTTGTAAACTGGAGGAAGATTGGGCCGCTTGAGCACCATTTTATTAAAGATGTCTCTAAATTTGACCCAGTCTTTAGTGTCACCATCGAAAGGACCATCGGAAGTATTATTGGAGGAAGATTGGCATAATCAAAATCTTGGATCGCTGGGATAGCAGCTTGGTTCGCAATCGAAGCTGCTGTGCCCACTGGAGTAGCCAAAGAAAAAAGATGATCTTGATATAAGCCAAGACAAGTCAGGTAGTTTTCCTCGACTTGTGAGAACGCATTAGTTGTGAAGTATTTATCCTGATCATCGACATCATCATCATCCATTAGAATGTCATGATTGGCTTCGAACTCCATCCATAGATCCTTAAGGAGCTGTATTCGAGATTTACAGGGTCCTTTAGATATGTTAGCTTAGCTCATCTTCTTAAAATTCGAAAATTTTAAGAAACTTTTTTCTGGGTGATTTTGGCGCATTCCAGTTGTAATCCAGTAGAGCAGCAAGTTCCTTAGGTAACAGCTATGACGTTAGTGAATTAGATCAACTAAAAAAAAGATATTTTATTTCATTAAAAATATCAATATGTGAATATCTTGAGTTGTAGCTGTGGTATCAGTGGTTCTGCTCAGCTAACGTGTCCATATGAGGCTAAAAATATTTTATATATATCAAATATTATTAGCAAGCAAGCTTTAAGCAAACAACGTGAGTAAATTTTTAATCTAGCAATTAGATTAAACAATCTAAAGGTCCCAGGATGCAGCTGCTATACCTGTGAAGTGGTACAAAATAAGAGAGACTACTATGAGAAAGTGCGAACAGTATTCATCTTAATTTCTCAAGTAATAAGAATAGGCGCACCCAATACGGTGGATGAGAGACGAGCAGGCATGAGACAGAAGCATGAACACCTATGAATTTTGCTGTTGTGAAGTCAAGAGCATTTGGAATCACAAATATTAGAGTGTGCAGGCGTGGTATTAGAGTGTATTGACGAGAAGAACTAGGCCAGGCTCGCATCAGTAAAACAGAAGCTAAGAGATATGCAGTAACATGTTGTAGTGAGAAGCCGAGAGATGATCAAGATGCAAAATGCAATTGACGTTTCAGGTAGAATCGATAAGCAGTTGAGAGTTACCAAGCGACTGAAGCAGTAGAACTACGATAGAAAAAAGCAGAAAGTCAAACAGGTGAAAGGAACGTGATCATCTGTTTGTTGAAGTTTTGAAGATCTAGCTTTAGACTGCAGGTAGATGAGGCTCTGCTATTCCAGTCAGTTTGAAGACAGCGGCTGGCTGCTGCCCTGCTGATCAAGCTACTTGCTCTCGCTTGCCGCCGTTGATACGATGAGTGTGTCGCTGCTGGACGATCAGTGAGTGGCACCGCCTGGTGTGCTCCGTCGATAAGACGCATCTGGTCCTGTGGACGCTCTCGCTGCTCTCTCGCGTCTCCCACTGCCACTCCTGCTGATGCTGGGCGCTTCTGCCCGGGCGTCACTTGTCTCATGTGCTGCTGGCTGCCGTAGACGCTTCGAGCAGCGTAGGTGCTTCGTTGATGTGCGGTCTCTCTCTCTCTCTCTCTCTCTTTCACTAGTGATGGTACGTCGATGAGCGTGTGTGGGCAGCAGTCTCTCTCTCTATCTCTCTCTCTCTCTCTCTCTCTCTCTCTCTCTCTTTCTCTCTCTTGCCCCTATGTTTGACTGCAGAGGTGAGAGCTCGACGACAGCGATCTGTCTCTCTCTCTCTCTCTCTCTCTCTCTCTCTCTCTCTCCCCGGTCGTCGCTGTCCGTCGTGCGCCCGGAGTACGCGTGGCCTGCCAATTGCGTGCTGAGTGCGTGCCGCTCCTTCGCGCTCTGTTTCTCTCTCGTTGCATGTGCCGGGCATGCGTGTCGACGGCGTCCGAATTACCCAGGGTAATGTTACCTAGTTGGCGATAATACGTCGGCGTGTGTGCCTTGCTTCGAATCCTGGAGTCCGTGCCGAGAGTGAGCTCTCCCTGCCTCCCCTCTGGTACTAGAATATGTACTCGCCCACAATTATAGAGCTGAGCGCTCTCCTGTGTGTGTATAATGGACTCGTCGATGCACGGTGGATTTTGCTTTTCATCGTACGCTTGATGGACGCGTCCAATCCTCGGAGACGATGTAGAGCCGTATGCTGCCGTTGTCGTCGTCTCCAGGTGCTGGCGGATCGTCTTCCTCGCGCCGTGTTAACGTCGGCGGAGAATTCGCGGCTCCAAAGGAACGATTTTGGAGTTCGTTGCCGATGTCTATATAGATACTGCGAGCTGTCGGCGCGCAATTTTGCGCCTGGATCGCGCTCCCCCGAGTGCTTCGCGAATTTTCGCGAAGCGAAAAGAGAAAGACGGCGAGGTGCTCGGCGAACACGAGATGCCGGCGCGAGACCTGTTGCGCATCGTGTCGCTTTGTGAAAATGGCCATCGGAGTCTACACGTGGCCGCATTCACTTTTCTTTCTCTTTCTCATTCTCACTTTCACTCGCGGTTACTCCGATCCGGCTCGAAGGACCACAAATGTGCGGGTTCGGAGGTGAAATAATTAGGCATAAGAGTTAATTTTAACTTACTGCGACTTTATTGTCGAGATTTTGCGAAGCGAGGTGGGGGAGCTTAGCTGCGGTGCTGTAAGCTTGCAATCCGCCGGACTACTAACTGAAAAACCCTTTTTCGCCCGGGAACGATCTCCCTCTCGAACGCACCTACGAAAACGCGCGACCCTGAGCTAGGTTTCTGATTGGTGGGAAAAGTCTCGCGCGACATTCCAGAGTGAGGGATAGATGTGAGGGTGTGTATTTTTACATTTTTGAGAGTGTCTGTGTCAATTAATGTTTGCGTGAATGTGTGCCTAAGCTAACTCCTAACAGAGGTTCGTCCGTCGGTAATAAGGCTGGCTATGGCTTTGCTGTTTCCTCATCTAGATTACTGCTCGGTTATATACCTGGACACAAGACTCGAACTGAGACGGAGACTGCAGGTCATGCAAATTTCCTGTGCTCGTTACATATATGGTGCTAGGAGGGATTATCGCATCACTCCGTACATACAAGAGCTGGGCTAGCTCAGAACTGACACTAGAAGAGATTATTTCGTTCTGATCCATATGTATAAAATGATTAGGATGAGCAAGCCCAGCTACTTAGCAACGATTTTACTAAACACACATCTAGAGGTCCTATGCTGGGTGATGTTAGAGACCTAAGGGTTCCACATGAAAGTACAAGCTTAGGAAATAAGTCTTTTAGAATCTATGGAGCAAAAATGTGGAACTCCCTGCCGTCCTCTATACGTATTCTTCCATCATTGTGCTCTTTTAAGAAAGCAGTGAAGGCCCATTTATTTAGCCTAGACTAACTGATATGCTAATTCTTTGCATTGTGGAGTCTTAGTAATTTATTGATATATGTCTTGTGGTAAGCGTCCTAATTTATTGCATTCTCTGTCGTGCAGTTTCAGTGTTGTTTCCCCATCCTAATTTATTTTATAGATTAAGTGGGTATGAATGTATTTAAGTGTGTCTGGTTGGCGCGAGTTAGGGCTGAAGCGAGTGTGCGACTTCGACTGTGATAGTGGGCGCGATGCAATAATACCTGTGATCTGACCTCATAAGAGTGATTAGAATTAAGTTTATCTTCTATTTTTATTTTTAAATTTACTGTTGACTTTACTTTTACGTTTCTACATCGCAACTCTTATACATTTACTTTATTTTAATTGACTTAGTACTAGTTACTATCGCTTTTTATATATACTCCTAGGTTAAGTTTTATTTCTACTCCTAGGTTAAGTCATATTTGACACGTTCCTTTGAGATCAGAGCTCTTGAAGTGTCATAATGTATTAAGCTACTACCAATGCTGTCACCTATTTAATAGGCATTATATTTAAACTGCTTTTAGTTTGTACTTAATTTGTGCAATAATAAAATTTATCTATATATATATATATATATATATATATATATATAAAGTGACCCAACTAATCCTGACACGTAGTTTTTTTCAGTTAAGTTTTTAAATTGTGGCAATAAATTATGCCTTTTGGGGGTTTTGGGACCTGGAGAATCCGATGGTGTGGTCAGAATCACCGTAAGAATAGTAATTCCTAAGATAAAAAAATTATTTTTTGGTATAGGTTAGGTGGCGCGGCTTTTTTTTTCGTAAAGTTAATAAAATTTCGTGGCGATGGCACATATTATATATCTCATTTGGTGCATTTTTCTATTTTTAAACTTTTTTCAAAAGTCGTGAGCTCTCGTTATTGTAATAAGGAATGGATGGGTTTGGACTGTCGTTCGAGGAGAATCGAAGTTGCAGCGCGCATCAGACAAGAGATAGCGGTAGCTCTGCTTGATCTTTTTTTCTCATTCTTTTTTTTCTCGCGCGGCGCCGCTTTCAGACTTCCTATATCTTGAATCCTGAACTAAAGGAATTTTGTGCTTTTTCAAGTCAGAATAAACACTACGCTCAAAAACCGTAATGAAGGGGAGCCAGGATAGTTCGACAAATAAAAGAAAGTTACAATCACAAGAAAGTGAGTCAGGAGTAAAGATTTACAAGGTAAATGAAGAAGTTAATAAGGTTAATGGATTCGAAACAAGATGGTAGATGACCCGCGGTCGGCCGTTACAGATGAATACTCAGAAGATTACAAAGGCCCTTATAACGTTTGGGTAAAGAATAATCATAACTCTGCAAAGTCATTTAATACATTTAAAGTAGGCAGACTAGTCAGTGCTAAATATAGCTCGGTTTCGAATGTAAAAAGAGAAGGCAGATTCAAGAGTGTAGTAACTTTTAAAAACAGGGAGGAAGCTAATAAGGCGCTCTCTGACAAGTATTTCGCAGGAAATGGCTGGGCAACATTCATTCCCGGATTTAAAAAGTTTAGAAAAGGAATAATAAGAGATATTCCAATGGATATAGCGAGAATGAACTAAAAGAAGCAATTGTATCACCAGTTGAGATTTATGCTATAACAAGACTTAATAAGAGAAATAAAGAAGCTACCTCTGAAAACGATAAATGGATCCCAACGACGGCTATTTTGTTGACATTGAAGGGACAAGTGTTTCCAAAAGAACTTTCAATTTACTATGTACTAACAAAAGTAGACCCTTATGTTGGCCGGCCTACGCAGTGTTTTAACTGCTATAAATTTAGCCACATCGCCAAAACTTGTAAAGGTAAACAACGTTGTATCATATGTGGCAAATTAAAACACAAGAATGAGTGTGATAGTCCAGCGCAAATTGCAAAGGCCCTCATAAACCTTTTGACAAAGAATGCCTAGTCTACAAAAAGAATGTATTAGTAAAAGAAAAATGGCTTATGACAACGTGTCTTATTCAGAAGCACGCCAATTTATATTTAATAAACCAGAAGCTCCAAGAAAAGCAAAGGAAAATTTCTCAAAACTAAAAAGCAATTAGCAACATGGAAACGGATCACTTTAGAACCGCCTTAAAAAAAGAGCTCGCTATAAGTCAAACTGGCTACAATGTAAACGACTACGACCTTAAAGCGTCACAACAAATTTTTAATACACAAATAACACCACAAGATCAAAACTATGCTCTGAAGTACCATTCAACCAAGGAAGGAACTCCGGCCAACGAGGTTAGGAAGGATACAGCTGAAAATACTAAGATCAACAGTAAGGATCACCTCATAAATACGACACCAGCTGAAACTAACAGAAATCTAACACCGCCTAAACCACGGTCAGAGGCGTATAATAATTCACAGTTAATGAGCATCACTAATAAATTACTTGATAGACTTCTAAATAAAGATTATAAAAATGCGAATAAAAGGGATATGATAGAAAATAAAAACACTGCGACAGTTAAAAGTAATAAATATGGAAAAATAACATATTTTTATACGAGATCAATCAACTTCTATTTACAGAGGAAAAAATATATATATACATATATATATATATACTAGGGCTTCGCCCCCCTGCTCGCTCCGCTCGCCAACCCCCCACTCCCCACTATTTATATATATATATATATATATATATATATATATATATCTATATTATA
>JAPYZA010005214.1:0-18668 GCA_030522685.1 Eupelmus azureus
TTCATTGCTGATCAATAAAATGCAATACATCAATCAATCTAAGGCAATAATTTTATTGCAATTTTCAATTCACTTTACACCTTCGCTTTTCTCTCATTCTACTTCTTTCAGTGCTACTTTTTCTTCATCTTTTATCCTTTCATTCTGCTTTATACGGTTTGAACTTTTATCGCTGACCCGATTTGTTGAACGATGTTACGATTTGATCGAATGACATGAAAAATCACTATTGTCTTCGTGCATTCATGCGCACCTATATACGTAAAAAGTAAAATAAAAGGAATAAAATATCTAAATTCAAAATAAATGAAATATTTTAATGTATGTTCTAACTATTTTAGAACATATTTTCTGTTCACAAAAGAATTAGCATTTTGCGTGAAAAATGCTATTAAACTTTTGTACTCATTCAAACCTTTGTATCTTTGCAAATAATTATCAAATCATTAAAAGTAAAAATACGTATCTAAGAATTTTCGAAAACCTGCAAACTTAAACTAATGCAATTTTTAATGCAAAATGCTAATTATAGAAAAATAACTAAATTACTTTATTTATAATATTGAATCATTGTACAGTTATGTTCACGTATCTCACACTTCTAATGACATGAATTTTTAATGCACAAAAAATCTGTTTATGCATCCATTTTGTACAGATTCATAGTCAATGCTAATCGTATGCAACAAAATAGCTTCCATCCCGAAATATTCAATATATTCCACCAAAAAAGACAGCTAAAATTTGTACATAATTCTACCTAGATGAGCGCCAATGCATCATCATGTAGATCATGAGGAATCGACAAAACTGTCAGGCATAAATCATTTCTTCTCGTCCTTCATAATTCGTGCCTTCATTGCATATTTTAATATCCAAGTTATTCCAATCACATGATCGGCTTGAATAGCGCGCTATTTTGCTGAATACACGTGTGGCCGTGGCGTGCTTTCTGATTATCCTTTTATACTAGCGGCTGCACGTACGCAAATCAGATTCCATTGAATCAGCAAGGTACGGTCGTTACATAATAAATTCGAGTACTCAAGCCAAAATTAATTAATAACTGATAGGCTACGCAAATGTGCGTGTGATTCGCGTAGCCAGGTTATTTATTGCTCTTAGGCAGAATTGAATTATGGTAGATTTTTTTAGTCTGTTGTTAAAGTAGTATGTTTCAAATATTTTAAGAATTTTTAAGGATGACATCATTAATAAAAAAAATTTGAATAATCTCAAGTTTTTTAATACTCTTATATTCGAAATGATGACTTAATTCCGGAAAATTATCCGACGACATACAAAGAATGTCTCTTGGACAAGCTTGAAAATCTAAAATACAGATACACGCCTCGATTATGACACACAATATCCTTTCCACCTATCAAAGTAAACGTCAGCCTTAACGAGATTTCTTTTAAGAAATATCGGGATGCGGCTAAATTTTCTCTGTTAACGTCAGTCTCTCGGCCTGTCAGCTATACACAGACACATCGCCCTTAACACATCATCCTTAATCCAAAACTCACGACAAACTACGATCGTTCGTGTTCATACATAAAAAGTGATCCAAATAAAAAAGAGCCCGTAGCTTGTAGGTATTTCAGAAATTAGTCACGTTCGGAAAATATCAATGAAAATCTTAAGCCTCTGCCTCGCTTCTTTCTTGTTGTCGCACCGTCTTCTTTGGAGCTTTGACAAGTTCTCAGGCAGTGTACATAATAGAAACCAAGGACTACATATTTGATTGAGCTGCGAAGATCAGATGAAGGGAAAGGCAAAAGAATATACATTATAAAAGCGAAACTTGGATTTTTGTTTAGAAATACGGTATTATACTAAAGTTTAAATAATACGCATTAAATTATTAATTCAATATAGTCTGTTTAAATAATCTTAAGTCCTAAGTGAGATCACAATAAAAAGTATTCAAATATTTACAGTTATTTGTACTTTTTATCTCTTTCGCTAATACGAATATTACTCGTTTAATTGTATCACTCAACAATGAAACTCATAAAAAGTCATCATTATACATGGTTGAAAATCCGTTCAAATTTAAATATTATCAAGTGCTTATATTTGAACGAGTGAAAATAAGCTACACACGTTGTGTGTAAAGCAATTTTCCTCAGTTAAAATTATTACTGAATACATTGAATTTTAAACAAGAACTACACAAAATGTCTGTTTTCTTACATAAAATCTACACAAAATAAATAGTATTTTCTACCATGTAAACTTTTCTACTCGCTGCACTAAATATTTACCTATCCTCCGACCAGACCAAACCAGGACCCATAAACAAACCCAAAATCCATCACTACTTCACAAAACTTAATCCCTTCCCAAATCATCAATTAAGACGTTCATCTCCTTCGAATCTCAACCCATCCTCCCAAATCTCACATATCCGAAGCATGCAACCTCCGCTCGTGTCATTTCACCGATCGAGAACAAGATCCGTATCTCTCGCGCTGCGGGATATATATATACATGACGTCAAAAGTGGTCCCAGGCGCGCTCGGCTCGCTCAGAGAGGGGCCTCCATTAGCCGGAGAGACACTGTTGCTCTCTCAATAATTTGGAAGTCTAATGTCTCTCTCGCGCGCGCGCGCGTGCGTGAGAAAGACGGACACCTGCAAAGAAGCCCCGGGATTGAGAGGGAGAAATCTCGAGCGCGACGAAGGTTCCTTTTCCGAGGCTTGAATAATGCAGGCCAAGACGACAGGGTCCCGCGGCTGCTTAAGAATTCGATCGCTTCTCTTCTTTGATGAAAAAGAAGAAAGAGAGAGAGAGAGAGGTGGAGATGATGGCTGGAAGGGAGTGACTGATAGAGTTGGGGGAAAATGAAAGGGGAAATGAGGAAAGTTGAAAAAATGCGGCCGATCGCTCTTGGACGCGACCCGGGCGCGGGAAATTTTAATCTCTCCTTTTGATGAGGTTCTAATTTTTAGGCAGTTGTTTTCTGTGACGGTGTTGATTCGGGAATTTGGATGGCTCCGGTAAAGACTAATATTCTATGCTTATGCAGGAGAGGCGCGGCTTTTTTATTTGGAGTCGTCGATTTGTATTTCTTGTTTAGCATGATTATAATATTTTCGATTTTATTATTTTGTACAGTATTCATTAAATATTTATAGCATTAATAATTGAATTTATTTAAGTATGATTTGCATCGATAAAAATAAATGGAAATTATATATCTTTTTTTATTTAAATATATTTTTTTATATCCTTTTCTTTCTTCATCTTTTGTTTTTGAACAATATATATTTTTAAAAAATAAAGTCACTGATATATTTCACGCATTGAGTACTGCGTGGTAAGTGTATCTTGACCTACCGTTCGTAGGAAAAACTCCATATTTTCTCGCCTTTTGCCTCACCTTTATCGATCTTTTTCGAACGATAAGGAAAACGTGACCCACCGGTTAGGTCGATCCTTTCCGATCTTCGATTCTTCAAGAACTCCTTTTACACGGGTTGCATTAGGGCGATATTTATAGAACACGATGATTCACTTATTCTATTATTAAGAAAAATAAAATAACTGTTTACTAGATATTTAGAAAAATTAAATCAATGATTGGGAACATTAAATTATGCAAATAATTCTCTTAAAAATATTATTAAATAAGTGCTCGATGGTTATTTTTATAAATTTTTAATATCGGTATAAATATTTTATTTCATTACAACTACATCCGTTAAATTTTATCCCACTTATTACTTTTTTCATTAATATAAAAATCAATAACGAGAGTGAAAAATAAAAATTTCCTCTCAATAAATTTCATAATCCGAACCCATCCGCATCTCTGCTTAATCTCAAAGCGCGTAAAACATTTCCAATCATCTCAATCGCAGCCAAACGACATCTCAAACAAAAGCCTCTCAATCACCCCTCCCCAAGTAACAAACCGTACTCCACTCATCCATCTCCCACCTCACTACCCCTCTCTAAAAAAAACACGCATTATAAAAAGAAGCACTCGCCATTCAATGAGAATCACGCGGCAAACTAGTCGCTCGGAAAATTCAATATAGTTTCCCGGAGAAGCCGAGGGCGCGTGCCGCTGACGTTCACCGCAAAGGACTGCGGCGCCCGCTCGTCAAACGCTTGCCTGCCTCCTCTCTCTCTCTCGAAGCTTTGCGAGCCGAGCTGTCGGGAGGCCAGGCTGGGTTGTATATAGACGATGGGATGATGGTTGGAGGAGCTTTTTGTTTGCTGTTTATGCGGGCTTTTCGATTTTTAATTGGGTAATGGGAGTTGACGGGGGAGTTTGATGTTACGGCGTTGCGGGTGTTTTGAGTTTTTTAATTTTGCGGGATGTTTTGGTGTGAAGGCGGAGTTACTTTTTTGATGGGTTGGTCCGTGTTTCTGTAGAGGTGGAATTTGGTCATTGTGGGTGGGTATAATATGCGTGGAGTATGAAACAATATGTTTATTTTTGTTATTTACAGAAAGTTTGTAATTTTATCAAAAATTTTTTCTTTGTACTTGTATAAGTCCTATCAATATTTTACAATAATTCCACCAAAAAGAAAAATTGCGCTGCATTCACTCCAAAATAACAACCGCCAATTCATACCCACAATTTAATTAAACGAGCACATCCCAAAAACTCACCGAGCGCAAAGAACCGAAAGTATCTCGAAAATCTGAAACTCCACATCAGAGCCTCCCTTTGAAACGGCGCACGCTTGAATCAGAGCATGCGGGTCGCATTAATAAATCTCGGCAGGCAAGCTCGCTCGCGCATCTCCCTCTCTTCTTCTTCTCTCCTAGGAAGAAGAGGACAAGGCTTGCCACTCTGCGCGCGGGTTAATACGAGATGACTCCCGCGGCCTTCGTTACCCCGCATCAAAAAGGAAGAAGCCGCGCCTTGCGAAAGGGTAAATGGAGAGCGAGAGGGGGGGGGGGGTCTTTCTCGGGAAATTGCGCCGAAAGGCGGCGGCCGAGAGCTCCGGCTTTCCTGCCGTAAGTTTGAATAATGCAGACTTACAAGCCTGCTTAAAACCGATCGGTCTCTCTCCCCCTCTCCTTCGGCGAATGCTCTTTCCTTCGGGGGCCCCCAAGGAGTGGACTAAGATTGATTTTAGATTGGCTTGGAATTGGAAATTGCGATAGGTTTCCTCTATTTCGGCGTATATAGCTATGTATATAGGCGGCTGCGAGGCGGCCACGGTTAATGTAATTTAGAGCGCGGGCCGCGCGTGCATTTACGGGGAGAGTGAGAGAAAGAGCTTTCGGAGGAGCCCGGAATCTTTTGCGGAAACAAACGCCGCGCTCGCTTCCTTTGGAGCACTTTCTGGGAGGCTGCGGCTGGGGGCCTCGGCTAAGTGAATATTTATTTTCGGGCTTTGGCGGCCTCGTTCGGGTTTGCTCTGAAAGTAATGCTGAGAAGTAGCTTTTTGAGGAGCGCGGTATTTTTTTGCGCGTTACGGGAAGGCTGAGGTGGTTCGGGAGGGAATCTGTTCGTTGATTCAAAATCGAGTTTTATAGAGGAAAAGTTAAACGGTGTTTTATGTTTGTTACGGTTGGTACTGTTGAAGTTAATTAATGTTATGCAAATTAATTTACGAAAATTTTGGAGTAATGATTAGCTCTGTAGAATTGAGTACTGTAAGCCATACTGATTTTTTCCTTCTCAATTTTTAAAAATATTTAATATACATCATACACACACAGTTAATCGAGCAAAATAACCTACACAATCCCGTATCGCATCGCATCAAAACTTCCAAATACACACACCTATTATTTAATCCTCGAATCAATACGCAATCCACGTCAACAATCGCATCGAAACATCTCACGGGCAATTGATATTTCACCGGGCGCAGGCTTCAGCGCGCGCTCGGAAAAATTGAAAAAACTGCGACCCAGCAAACAGAGTCGAGCCTTCCTTTTTATTTCCATCGGCAAAACGATCCCCCGATAAAGAAGGCTTTTTCACAATATACATCAGCGACAGCTACGCTCTCGCACGGAAATCGATACATACAAACAAACGAGGAGGTGGGCGCATAACTCCCCGCTTCGACTGGCTCGCATTTATCACTCGTCGCGTCGATTGGATGCGCGCGGAAGTCATTCCATCCCCTCCAGCCGCAGCATCGCGTCTTGATCTCTCGTTTGGCCGATGACTGAGTGCGTCTACGCGCCCCGATGCCTCGGAACTGCTGCGAGCGGAGATTCGAGCCTCGATGCAGTGTAATTATGATGATTGATACGATCGTTTAGGCTTCGTATATTGTGGCTCTGGTGCGTTATGTATTTGATAAGTGTGCGAGAGGAATGTCGTTAAGATGCGAGGTAAATTTTGGTTGATTATTGGAGTTTGGCGAAGGGGAAGGAATTTATGAGTGCGTTGTTAATTAATTTTTTTCGTTGGAGTGGGTATCGATAAAGTTATTTTGAAAAACAGGGTATATTTATTTATTCAAGCTCTATTATTATGTAGGGGCTTACATTTTCAAGCTCCTGTAATGAAAATAATTCCATTTAACGTAATCTATATTTAATTTTATACTAAAGCTTATTTTAAAACTGATCGAAATTGTATTTTATTAAAGGTATAACTTACAAAAGATCTCAAAAACAAAATTTTGAGTAAATAATACTCTCGGCTTAAACTTCAACAAAAGGTCCAAATATTTCATTCAGCAAATCTCACCGTGACCAGCAAACATTTCACATTTTCAAATCGACTGCATTAAAATCGCGAAACCCGCCGTTATCGCTCGTTAAGCCGTAAAGCCTTTTTAACGACGATAAGCGCGACACATTTTTGCAAAAATCCAAGCAGACTCCTTCGTTAAGAACAAACGAACCGAACGGGCTCGAACAGTAATAAAATAAAATGTCCGCAGGCAGTCAATGCTCGCGCTCGCGCGCTTCTACGTTATCGTTCTCGTGGGGGGTAAATGGGGCCTCGATTAGCGCCAGATCATTTTCACAAATTCCTCGGTCAAGTACAAAACGGCCAAGACTTTATATGGGCGTTTTGCAGCGCTCATTTCGTTTTACGCGGGTCAGCACGAGTGGAGAAAATTTTATCGTGCTTTTTACCTACAATAACGCGCAAGGTATTAAATATTAAGGTTTCAATCAGCCGCTAAATTCAATTGTTTTAAGGTATTGAAGATAGAATGAATGTTTTAAGGGATCGTTAAAATAAGCGCGGAATGGTCGTTGTATCAACGAACTGTTTTCAATATTTAAAATTAGTTTTGAATTATTAAGTTAACGTGACACATTTTCTAATTTTAAAATTATTAGGGAACTGATAGTTTATTAGAGATAATAAAGATAGATATGACCGATAATATAATGGGAAGACTAAAAGCAGACTCTCAAAACGATGATACTATTTTAATAAATTTATTGAACCCAGATGTTATTATCTTTCTGTTAATTTTAATTTAATATGCAGTCGATCGATAAATTCAATAAAGTAGCAATTATAACTGTCTAACAGTCTTTATCGAAATTTTCATTGATACGTGAATTCCAATCACACTTAAAAATCCATCTACTAAAACAATAAATAAGGTACAAGAATTTTCAACTCTCTTATTCAAAACCATACCCAACACCCGACCTACATTCCACACACTTTCACAATCACCTTCCCCGAGTTAATAACCATAACCTTCACCATCGATGCAGCAAACTCTCCCATATTTCTGCACCAAGCCGTGATTTACGACGAATCCACGCGCGAGACATTCATACGGGCCGGCGAATTAGCGAATCATTATCCGCGAGGTCGAACCCACGTCAATCCTCTGCTCCGAAACAATATAATCCATCTTGCGATCCCTGCACAAAGGCCACGTAATACGTCTCCGTATTCGCGCAACATACGTTCAGAAGAGCTTTCCTAATGCGTTTGGAGTAGGTGCGGTCATTAAATATCCAGAAGGCTCCTGAAGCTCGCGCGCGTTACACACAATGCCAATGAGGGGCGGATGGTTTATGAAAAATGCACGTGGTGTCGTCGACGCGCAAACGTGGAAATAGAAGTTTCATGAAAAAATCATTTGTTAATCGTGTTTGCTTGGGTGCACGGATTTGGAGAAGGCTAACGTTATCAAGACTAATGGGGGAGGATTTATCATTGGACTTTGTGAAGTTAAGAGGACGTTTTGTGATGATGTATTGAAATATTAATGATGGTGAAGAGGGTGAGAGTATTAGTATACTGACATTTTAATTATCTTTCGTCATCGATTCGTTTCTACTGTCAGTTCTGATAGAAATATAAAAATAAGTTGTAAATAACTATAAAGGTAACATCGGCAAATTAATAACTTTACAACAGATATAAAATGAATTTGAATTAGAATAGAATATAAAATAATGATAGCTTCGTTCCAGTTTAACAGAATCAGAAATATTCGTTGGTATAATAATGTATGTACCAACTATATTTTAAGAAGTAAGTTAAATTTTAA
Organism: Eupelmus azureus; assembly: GCA_030522685.1. Classification (NCBI taxonomy): domain Eukaryota; kingdom Metazoa; phylum Arthropoda; class Insecta; order Hymenoptera; family Eupelmidae; genus Eupelmus; species Eupelmus azureus. The sequence continues at coordinate 8,466 of JAPYZA010005214.1, forward strand.
GTCAATATTCTAGAGTTTAAAAATGGCATTTAAACTAAATTTTCTAATAAAAACTAAATATTAATAAAATGTTTAGATAAATGAGATAATTAAAAAATTGTATTCAAATACATTCTTAGATATCTTGGAATATTAACTTAAGATTTTTCACTGAGATAGAGTATTACTAAGATCTAATAACCAGGATTTTATGACCAAATTATGTGATTGTTATTTTTATGATTGTTTTATAATTATTATTTTTATGATTGACCAAATGCATTATTTGTTCATCTTGACTATGATATAAGTTGTATTATAATTTTCTACTAAATAGTGCAATAAGTGCTATCTAAGTATCTAACTTTGAACTTGACCTTGTAAAGGTCAAATGTATATTAGAGAGGGTTGGAGTTTGAGAATCTTGTATTTAAAGAAAAATAAATCAATCGTAGTCTAGGCATTATATTCATATTCGTATAAGCATTTTTCTTTCTACCTAGCTATAAAGTAACCTTTTAGAATTTCAAAAAAGTATTTTTAAAGTATCTTTAAAGTTTTTATTTATTATTAACAAGCACATATTACTGTTATTACTATTTATAACATAAAAATGATTTTCACTACAGAAAAAATTGTTTTACGCAAAAATATCCTCTTAACCAATAAAAATGTATATACCATCAGACAAGAGAAAAAATCCAATCTGCCAAGCTTATACACATGGAGATAGGATGGTTTTTCTCTAAGCTGATGGTATTAAGTTACTTATTACACGGCACGAGTTCGTTAACTTGCTCTCGGAGTAATAACATAATGCTCCACTGGTGCAAGACCCTCGTACTGATTTTATGTAACATTATGCTCATTTACTTACTGCGAGACTAAGATGTTTTTCTTTTGTTACAGGGAGTCTCTTGGGGAGAATGGACACCTTGTTCGAGGTAAGCATTGTATAACGACTAATGGCTCTTTTAAATACAAAATAACGATATTGTTAAAAAAAGTGCCGTATTAATAAAGTCTAAAGAATGAAAAGAATTTTGAATAAAAGAGAATTTTGAATTAAATAGAGTATTTTTAAATCTTTTCAACTAATTTTCGTTACGTGAAATAAAATTTAAAAATATTCGACAACAAAAACAAAGCTTATTGTGAAAATTTGAGAAGTTTAAGTTTTAAAAGAATAATATAGCTCATTCATATTGTCTCAAAAATATATAGTTCAAAAGTTGTGAGACGTAATTTCTGCATATTTCGTTTACAATACACTACTTTAACTCTCGTAATTCCAAAGTCTTTTGACTCTTTTTCAAAACTTAAGAAGATATAACAATGCCTAAACGACCCTAAAAATACTCTTTATCACCCCATCAAATTACCAGAATCATCTCGACTTCTGACACTTATTAAAAAGTCAGGCGACAATGAAATTCTCGCCGGCTCCCCGGCCAATCATAATCGTGATTAACAGCGCAACTTCCGAGGCGCTCGTAAACTACACGCAGCACTCGAGAAAACGAACTATTTGAAATCTCAGGGGAAGTGGGAGCGGCCCTGCGTATAACCCCCTCTGTCGTTATTATTCATCGGCTTGAAAATCCGCAGTTCCGCACTGCGATGAGGAACCATCCGGCCGACTCTAGAAACCTGCCAAAACGAAGAGCGGACGAGGCAAAAAAGAGTACCGTAGATCGGTTCACAGTGGCTAGGAATAAAAAGCGAGAGCACGCCTCGAATTATCACCTCTCCTCGAGCCTATTGTCTCAATCGATTTGAATTCTTGTTTTGTGGGCCTATGCTACCTCTCGGCCGTTTAATTTCCTGCACGACGCCGGACGAATATCCAATGCTACTTTTCTGCCCACTGCTTGTTTCCCTTCTTTTCATTCGAAAAGCCTTTTCTCTCCCCCCCCCCCCTCTTTGGCGGTGCACGAGAACAATAGTTTGCCAGCGATAACTTTTGGCGGCAACGGAGGACGTTTGTGTATAGTCACGAGCGCCGCGTGTTTTCCTCTCTCTTTCTCTTGGAGGCTGCATTCGTGCCTCCCGGCGCAGCCCCGGGATAATTTATGAGTTTTATAAGTTCGGACTCTAGCAGGTCGGAAACGCCTATTTTACGATCTTACCGCCGCCTTATATCTCCATCGATCTCCGAGCCGCGCTTATTCTCCCGCCGCCCCCTTTCTTACTGCTCTATTTTCTACAAGTTTTTAGATCCATGAGGGTTATATATACGCGAGGAGCGCGGGAGGACGCGCGAGCTACGCGCCGTTCTTGCGTGAATCACCGCAAATCCTTTGGGTTTCGCCTGCGAGCGCGAGCCGGATTCTCAGGCTCTTGCCCTTCTCTTTTGCTCGGGCTGCGCGCCCCTATCTTTTGCATACTTTTTGGCTATTCCATGTGGCGTTTTAGTGGCGTTTTGGGAAGTAAAACGTGGCTCGGCTATGGCTGGATTGAATTTTTGGGATTCTTGATCCTTTCAAGATGTAAGATAGTACGGAGTATGTGAGTTATTTGATTCTTTGTGATGAAGTTGTTTACAATTTGCTTCTGGGAGTGGAATTTGTGGTGACGAAATTTTTGGAAATTCGGGGATGCTGTGAGATGTTGGGATAGAGATAAAACTTCTGGCAGAGATAATCTAAATGTTCAATAAAAAAATAACAAATAAAAAAAATTTGTTATATCAACCATTCATAGACAATTAATTTGTAGGCTTCGCCTCAGAATTGACCAAGTTATTTAATAACGCTCTTCATTGATTAATGCCTGCAGGTGCAAAGTTAACGGAATATTTAGTGGCTTCAACTAAGACAGTAAATAGAACTTTGTATCGAGTAATACGAACAGAAGTTATGACGAAAATGATGTAACCAGAAGTTAAATTTCTTACCTGCAACTTCGAGAGTAATCGTATGGGTCTCTCATGTATCTGCTTTCAAACTTTTTAAACTTTTTAAACAAATTTCCAAAAAACGTTTCTTCTTTTAATTAAAAATAGTTCATGAAAGTATAAAAAAAGACTTTAAAAAAAATTATATACATCGAACTTATGTTTATGAGACAATATTTCTGAACAAGATCAATAAAGGCAATAAGTTCGTAAATGGATTCTTAGAATGGATATAAAAAACTTTAGTCTTACCTTCATGTGATTTTTTGTGAATATCAACTTTTATCTTTTTTTTTATCTGTCTTCTTTATAACATACTTAATCAAGTATTGTGAGTAGTTCGTAACATTATAAGATTTTTTATACTTTACGATTATAGATCTTAGAAGATAAATATCTACACACAGGAAATGTAACTAGTAGCTTATTTACAGTAATACTAAATCTAACAGACAAATACTTTAATTAGCCATTTTAAATATTTACATGATAATCAAAGCCATTGCATACGTGATTTGTAAAAGCATTCACGCGTAATAATAGATATTCTTCAATGTATTAAGATTCCCCTTTCCACCATTTGGCCCGTTAACATTCCGAGAGTGTAAGTAGAGCACGTTACTGTTTGATAAGCAAATAGGTTATTATGCTTGGCATATGAATAGGGTGGAGCGCTCGGCGAGCAAACACTTAAACTTAATTATAATGTTTACGAATGGTATAAAAGTAAAGATTGTCTAAATAAGGTTATTTCAGTACAAAGTCTTCTTATACCTTTAATTTATAAAAGTATAAATTCAGACAAAATCTAGACTACAAACCTTCATAATAGTTCTGCATTAATTTTCTGCTAATGAATCATGTATCACTAAATGTTATAATAATCCATTCTTCGCCAAACATTATTCTTTTCATTCTTACGTATAATCGAAAACAAAATATTGAAAATTTTTACCTAACTTCCTTAATTTAAAGTAAACATGTCTCTATAAAAAATTATCTTAAACTTAAAAAAACAGCTATTAAACAAGTTAATTCTCAATTAACAGGAGCTGCGGAGGAGGCATTTCCAGACAGCAGAAGCGCTGCCGGCGAAAGCCGTGCAAGGGCAGGCCATGGAACATCAAGTACAAAGTTTGCAACGTGCAGGTACGAGAGAGACATATCCCAAATCCTTTTTTTCATTTTTTCCCGAGGAATCCAAGCATGATAATAATTATTAGCGAGAGGTGTACACTTCTGGCGCGCGCGCGCGGGGGAAAACAGTATAGTTCTCTCTTCAGGCGCGCTTCGCGAGTAGGCGAACAAACTAAACTGAACTTCTTGCGGCTTATAACAGCTCGGTAAATTGCAACTCGGCGTATAACTTGCGCACACGTTCGCGTGACGTTGCTCTCTCGTAGCTTATTGTAGCCGACGATTTACTAAGTTTCGGCTGCCGAAATAATATTTTCCCAGGGAGCCCGCCCCCCGTTTAAAGGAATAATTCCCTGTCATTAGTTTTAGGGGTAATGGAATGTTGTAAGGAATAGCGGTGTTGTGGGCGTTGAGAGGTTTTCTTTGGTGATTGTAAGTGTTGGAAAAACTGTTTGATTTATAAAAAGAGTAAAATTTATATTAATTTTATTAAGGTGGTATCGGTTCTTTTCTCCGACACTTTTATAATTTGCAAACTAGGTTGTTTATTTTCAAAATTTCTTAAGTTTTCAAGTTTTGTACTATTTTCCTGACTTCAGACCATGATGGAAGATTAAGATGTACATAAAGAAATTTGTAAACTGAAAGCTTAATTTATAAACTTAATTTATAGAAAGATAAAATTATTAAATTTCATATATATGATAGTTGTGCTATAACTTTTGATTAATCGTTTGATCCGAAGTATAATAAACATTGATCAATAACAGCTTTCGATAAATAGTCTAGTTTGAAACTAGTGAAATTTTAACTTTCTATGTATACCGTACGGTCACAGCACTTAACAACTACTAAACTAAGAGCAGCTATCTATAAATATAGAAGTATCTACATAATATATACATAATTAATAGATACAACAATAAAAATAATTTTTATTATTAAAATAAATGAACCAATATTTTTCTAAATAGATCTCTAATTAAAATTCAAACAAACACACTCAATTAAAGCTAGCGAGCTTGACCAAACTTAGAAAACAAACTTGAAACCAGCAACATCAAAGCGAACAAACACTTGCCCCAATAACCCAAGAAAGCACCAATCCCACAAAAGGCCAGAAATCAAGCGTAAAGCCCCGCACTATCGGAGCAACAGCCGCACCGATAGCCCAGCTCTCACCCCTATACATCCACCATCCCAGCATCGGTCGCGATCGCCTCGCAGCACAGACGGCTCATGAGTGCATCCGGCATCACGCATCGGCCCTATCGTCCTCAGGCTTTATGGCTCGCTTATCCCTAACTCCCTCCGCGTGCTCTCCCGGCAAACCCACACACACACGCATATATGTGCCTGCAGCGGCCTACATGCAGGAGTGCGCAGATATCGGGCGCATGGCCCGCGGGGACGCGCGCTATGCAGCTGACCCGACCCACATTTTGCGCCTCCGCACGGCCCGAACGAAAATCCGTCGCCGTGTGTGACGCGAGAGGAGCCGAATAATCTCGGCGCGCCCCAAAGAGCCGGCACGCTCGGATATCTGCCAACTGGATTTGCCGAGTTTGCCTTAGAAATGTACACATTGCGCTCACTCTCTCCGCGTGCGATGAATACGCTGGGCCTGTATGTGGGTGTGTGTACGTGTGTGGGCGACGCTTTGGGAGAGAACGCGGAGGTAAGAGCGATGATCGTCGGCTTTTACGCCGGTGCGCTGGCTTGGTGCGGCGGAGCTTTGTTTGCCGCTGATTTCGGCATTTGTCGACTCGTTCTCCCAGGAGCGCGGGAGCTGCGAGGATAATAGCCGACGGCGAGTCGGTTAGGAGCCGTTGCCGAGTTATGTGAATGGAGTTAGCCTTTGGCTTTGTAGGCGGATGCTGGGGAGAGTGTCTAAGTGATTATGGGTGATTGTGGGTCAATGGGAGAAAATCAATTGAATGTTGATTTTCTTTTTGGAATTATGATATCATTTTCTTTTGTCTCTATTATTAGTGTGTTTTTTGAGATAATAGAAAGGATGTTTTTTTATATCACTATGAACACTTGCAGGCCGTCAAGTTAGCTAAGGTACTCATTGCTAAATATTCATGTATTCAGTGCAGAAGTTTGAACAGAGAATATAGTATAATCTATAAGTATAGAGTGTAGCCTAGACTCAGTCAAACAAGCACTTTAACCACACATAAAACCGGTACGCTGTGCCCTAAATCGATTAGGTATTTAATTAAATCACTCGTATACGTTTGATGTGAACTGCGAAGCACCCAAGTTAACTTTGTACTCGCAGAGTAATCCCAATGGTGCTTCTATAGCGTCTCTATTTCTATAGTTAAATTAATAAAACTTCGTAATCAACAAGGATAAGCTCTCACCTAAAATACACTCAACTTGTGTCTATCACATATTATTCCTAAAAAAAACCTTAAAATAATCAAATCACTGGAAAGATGCGAGCTTCGATCGAACCATCATAAAAAATACCCCAACGCCGCCAAGCGAACCCGACGTCGCGCTCTCTCGCTTCATTAAGCCCGAATAAAATCCGTCGATTACTCCCAAATCCCAAAAATTATGCTCCCCTAAACCCCGCTAAGAAACGGGAAATTCCTTTTTAAGCAGCCGCCGCGCGAGTCAACGACACCAGTCGAGGCGCCTCTCCACGAGGGCGCGGAAGTAAAAAAACAGCAGAGCCTCATGATTAATGCAGCCGCGAGAAGCGCGAGAAGCCGAACGACGTACCCAGATACACATCGCGATCTTCCCTCCTCCAGCGGACTGCGACAGTGTCATCAGTGAAAATAGCAGCCGCTGAAAGTTTTATTCAAAGAGAGAGAGAGTGGGGGAGATGCGCCGAGGGACCGGTGTCGTTTTTCGCCGGCGAGTTTGCTCTGGCGTCCCTTTTTTTCTTCTCTCGGCCCCTCGCGCTCAGGAGCGGCGTATTCATTTATTCATAACGTCCGAGTGGGCGGCGCGTTACGCGAGATCTGCGTTACTCGCCGAAATCGCGGCGACTCGTAATCCGGCGAATATTTTAACGAGCAAACGTATATACCTGCATATCGGGGGCCTGGCTGCATGTGCATATCTAATGCGGGGGGGGGGGACACGCGCATAAAATTAAATTATATCACGGAGAGATGAAAATAGAGAGGACGTCTCTCTACGTGACCCGCGCCCTGGATTATTTATGCCGCGCATATGCATGAACTCCAAAATGCTTCGGAATCATGGGCTTGCATGATGTAACTGCAAAAACTAAGTATGGCTCTTGATTAGGTTTTATGGCGAATTAGCTAAAATAAACTGACGCGACTAGCTGGCGAGCAAGAGTCCATAGTAATCTATAATTCAAAAAACTTTTTAATAACCAAAATTCGAAAGCTTATCCCGACCGAAGCCTCGAAAATGCCTTTGGAAATCAGCGAAATTACAGCGGCGCACAGTCGACCGCAAAACTCGCTCACAAAAGACGAATCTCGCGCTCCTCGAAATTCACGAGCAGCATCCTTTCACGCCGCGCTTACACACCCACACACACGCAGCCACGAAATACGCAGTCTTTCAAAGCCTGCCCCGCACCCCAGCGCTCCGATAATGAAAGCGCGCCCGGCGCTTCCCCTGATTACCGCGCAATCCTGCGACACTATACTGCAGCGGGGCATCAGCGCTCAGAGCCATCCCGCACGGCGTGCGTTAGCTAGAGCCCGAGAGAGAGAGAGAGAGAGAGAGCGAAGGGCTTTTTACGGCCTGTCACTTTTGATCGAGCAATCCGATTGGACGAGGGGCTGATTGACGCGCGCGAGCTACGGTAGAGGCGGTAAAAGCGGCCGAGCTCTCATCTCTCCCGACCACGCGTCAGGCCAGCGCGCGCGACAATCCGCCCGGTATTACACAGCACGTCGCGTTCTCCCTCTCGCTCTTGTACGCGCTGCCCGTGATTTTTTATCGCCCGGATCACACCGAGTTGTTCTTTTTCGCTAGGCAATTTTTTTTTTTTTTTGTTTGTGTTTTTTATCTCTTTGCGATTTGATGTTTTATTTTTTTGTCTTGGATTGGGGATGGTTTGTTTGATGGAGGAGATCGAGAGGTTTGGTATGGTGGGTCTTTTGGTGCTTGCTGTGCGGTGTGGAAGTTTGCATTCTGTAAGATTTGATTTAATAGAATTATAGATATTAATTCGTAAATTATTGTATTAAAACGGTTCAGAATTAAAGCATGATTCAGTTAGAATTATTGTGTTGAAGTTCGAGTTTAGTATTTTATATGTAATATTAAGAGCTCATGTAAGCTTTCAATGATCTTTAATCAACACTTTAATATAATTTAAAGTGGTATTCCTATAATATACAGTTGGTATATTAATAATTTCAAAAGATAAACATGTTAAATAAACGTTAGATAAACGTTCAAATGATGTTCAAAAGAAATTTAATCAAAATTCAAGAAATATCGTGAAAACATTGAAATTAAAATTTCCACTTTGCGGCCTGATCATACACAGTGTTTTCTACTGAAATTTAATTTCATATCAGAGTTCAGAATTTTAAAAATATTAAGTATCTCATCTCAATAACATTAGTTCCATACGATTAAGTCTCTATATATCAGTATTCAACTAAAATACCTAAAAAATGGAAATTAAAATTTCGTCTTAACAATTAAAGAAATATATTCATAAACGAATTTCTTTAACGCAAAAATTAACTGACCGGCTCGCATCGGCTCGCGGCCGCAAAGAGGAGCAACTCGATTGTCGCGTTTTAAGCCCGGCGAAAGCCTCGCGAGGACAATAACTCAACTGGCTGCGCGATAATTTCCAAGTGAAAATCCAACCGGAAAGGATTTACCTCGCGCGGCGCGGCAGTAGCGCTTTTTCTGCTCTCCCCCCTACGTACACCCTCTTCCCGCTCTGTGTACGTAGTCACGAAATACACGCGCAAGGTGCTTTTTAGTATGCTGCCAGACTTTATATTCAGAATAAAAAAGCTCACACGGCTTGAGTGAGTATAGAGAAGACGCATAATTTCAAGCGGCTTGGAAATTTAGCTCGGTCGCCGCGAGTTTGCGCCTCTGGATATGGCAGCGTATGTGACTTAAAATAAGTGGCGCTCTGGAGCGCTGAAATTAAATGCAAATTTTTGTTTAAGCTTCTGCTAAATAATTTAAAGTAATCTCATCCAAAGAAACTTTTAAACATTCTTCACTTCGAGTGCTTAGCTTTACTTTATACAGCGGGAAAAGATAGTGCACAAATCACCAGTGAGTAAGGTAGCTCTCGGCGAATGAAAATTATTAATTCGAGAAATACTCGGCGGTGGGTATCAGTATGAAAAATACAGTACGACAGATTTAGCGCGCTTGTTGCCGTAAAAAATTTTAAATTCAGCGAAACTGCACCCAGCGGAGACATTCGAACACACGCGTTGCACTTTTAACAGCTACCTAACTTGCGCGGTTGAAAGTTTCTTGCGAGCGTAATTTCACACTGGCTGGGGCTTTCGAATCAAAAGGCGCACGTGGGAACGGAGAGCTTGCATTACACATGGTTTTATAAAAATTTTTATGTACTGCTTGGAAATATAGGCTTTTCAATCTTTTTTTTGACGTCATTTCAAGATAGATTGAATGTATCTACAAGAAATACTTTTATTCTTTGTTAAAAATTACAAAGGTAAAACATTTAACGAATCTTTTCGTCTGTTTTAATTCTTTGAATTTGAGATATTCTTCTCTAAATTTCACAAGAACTTTAAAGTATGAAAATTATTATTATATTTCAATATAAATTAAAAAATCTTGATATATTAAATAATATTTAAGGCAATAAAAAAAAGCTTTTATTGATTGCATTAAATTTGTTATGTAATGGAATTTCCTTGTTGTAATAATTTTGTAAACCTAAAGTTTCAGGGATAAAAATCCGAAACCAGTTTCGTTCGCCAAAGCCTCTCTTAAATTTATCTCTTTCGAAATCCCGACGTTTAAATTAAAAAAGCGGGGACGCGACCCTTCCAAAAAAACTGAAAGAAAGAAATTTGACTCCTGAAAGCGTATATAAATTGATCCTCTTTCGGCGGAGCGTATTACGCGTATATGAGAAAATAGCGGCGCGCGCTCTGAAACCTCCATTCTACGCGGACAAAGCTTGAGGATAGGAGGGGGGGGGGGGGGGAAAAAAGAAAAAAAAAACG